>ML093184.1:115235-212237 GCA_003697995.1 Taxidea taxus jeffersonii
CTCTGCCTACTTGTGATCTCTGTCTGTCAAATAAATAAATAAATCTAAAAAAAAAAAAAAAAAAAGACAGCCTCCTCACAACCCTTATTCTCCAGGAAAAGCATTTTCTTGAATCTTGAGTAGGACAAGTCATTTAACCTTCCTTACAATGCAAGTTAGATATCATCATAAGTGTTCTATAGTTGGCAAAATGAAGGTGAAGGAATTCACCCAAGCCACCAGCCTAATAACTGCCCTATCTGTAATTGGGACCCAGTTTTGGAAATATCTCAAACCCATGCACCTTCCACTCTATCAGGCACCTTGGCAGATGACTCAGATTGTTTTAGGTGATTTTTATATAGTGATGCTTCCTTATTTATAGAAATTCAGCGAACATGTTCACACTATTATCCCTGGCCCCTTTGTAGGGCAATAGAATAGTAAGGTAGCATGTGGCTTCACAGGTCCTTGCTGGATTCCTAATAGTTTTGGGTTCTCAGTCTTTAGGTTCAGAACTCATTTTTTTTCCATCATCAAAAACTAATTTACTAGCTGTACAGGAATTTGATTGATACATAAGAGCTCTAATTAGTTATTTTAAGTAGCCCCAGAAGACAGATGGGAATGTTGGACATAGCATCTCATCCATCTGCAAATATTTACTGTACACTAGGTGTCAGCTGGGTTCTAGATGCTTGGAATAAGACAGTACATATGAGAAAGGTCCCCACTTTCGTGGTGGTTACATCATTTGTCCTAATGATTTAAATTGTTAGTTGAGGGGGAAACAGTCACACAAGCTGTGGGATGTTCACACTGACTGCATAGAATCTGAAGTGTCTATGGGTTAATCAAGAGGACATTTCCAGCAGAGGCAATGGTGTGCTGGAGTTGGCTCATGCCAGTTCTGGAGAGCCAACTGCTAAATTTTCAGTTATTTTGTGAGTGGGTTGATGTCACAGTCAGTGTGTTTATGCCATGGAAATTGGCAAAGTTCAAATAAAAGCTCTTCTTACCTTTTTCTAGGAGAGCCAGCTGTTAAAGATTCACTGGCTCATCACTGGACAGAGAAGAAGAGGACTGGGTACACAGACCAGGAGAAAGACTTCAACTTTCTTAGATTTTGGATCCTGTAATGAAGTTTAGGAATTATTACTATACTACACCTGGTAGTAAAAGCCTTGGGGTAGATGCAATAGCCTAGGGAAGAGTGATAAGAGCAGGAGATTGAGAAAAGAGCTTAAAACACAACCAACAATGGTAGGGGTGGAGCAAAGAAAACAAATGGCCCCAAAAGAGATTTGTTAGGTTTGAAGTATCAGGAAAGAGATTCACAAGGGAAAGTGTACTAAGACACTTCTAGAAGGAAGAGTTCCACTTTGCTTTGTTAATCTTTTTAAACTCTTTTCTGAAGTTTAGCAAGTGTCCCACAATTTTGGTAACTGAGGTGAGGTGAACTGGTGATACACTTGGACATTTTCAAGGAGGAAGGGGGAATGAAGTCAGGTGCAGAAAGTGAATATAGGTGGAGACCAGAGTGGAGATAAGGAGACAGAACCAGAGATTGCAATTCTGATGGTGGGGAGGCCCTCCCTCTGGAAAAAGGAGAGCTGGGTATTCTTTTCCAAGTCTCACCCCTTGATCCTATTTTCTTTTTCTGAGGCAGGAAATACCCTTCTGTTAGCATTTTCCTTCTTCACCCGAGGATGAGGAAGGCAACAGTTTTAGCTCTGCCAAGCAACCGTACTCTCCTGAGATTGATGATGCCCAAATCACCCAACCTACAAGTTTGACTGCTTATCATTTAGGCTAGGTTTTCTACAGATGGCTAATCTCATTTCCCACATGTTGAATTTTTCCTAGCTTTCTGCTCAGAAGGTAATCTAAATTTCATGATTAGGGAGTACCTTTCTCTTACCCATAAACATATGCTCCAAGAGGGAGTATTTTCTCTGCTCATTTTTAACTCATAAAAGATTCAGGAGGCTTGTGGGAGAGGAGGAAGAAGGAAAGAGCAGAAGACTTCCACTGCCTGTTGAGAAGCCACCACTCCATCCGCATCTCTGAGAAGCTGTCTTATCTGCAGGTGCACTGAGAGGGGGGTCAAGCTTTGTGCCTGGCTATCCCACATCTGGATCTCAGCTGATGGGATTGGGGATGGACAACTACTCAACACATGGTCATTTCAAAATCTGGACAGAGGAACTCGCTGACTCAAAAAGACAAGATGGAGTAATTAGATTCCTCCTCTCTGAAATTTCCTTAGGAGTCTTAACTTGAATCCTTCTTGCTGCAGGAGCATGGACAGGAAGGGAAAGTAAACAGAGGGAGGAATAGGTGTAGGCAGGTGGAGGAAATCAGTGATGAGAGACTATGCTCTGCCTAAGAGACAGAGAGGGCGAGGTGACCACTGAGCCTCACAAGAACTGGAATGTAGAGCTGGGAAGTCAGAAACCAAGAAGAAAGTCTGACCCAGAGATCATTTGCCCAAGATCTCAGGTCAAAACCGGAGCCTTAAGTAACATAGACATGAGTTTTATCCAAGATACTATATTTCATGATTGCCCCTTGATGCCCTCCAAAAATATTTATTAAGAACTTCCTTTACTTCTAATTTTTAAAATTTTTGAGGAGCCGCCATACTGTTTTCCACAGTGGCTGCACGAGCTTGCATTCCCCCCAACAATGCACAGGGTCTCTCTTGCTCCACATCCTCATCAACACTTGTTATTTCTTGTGTTTTGTTTGTTTGTTTGTTTTGTTTTTTTTTTTAAGATTTTATTTATTTATTTGACAGAGAGAGAGATTACAAGTAGGCAGAGAGGCAGTCAGAGAGAGGGGGGAAGCAGGCTCCCTGCCAAGCAGAGAGCCCGATGCGGGGCTCGATCCCAGGATCCTGGGATCATGACCTGAGCCGAAGGCAGAGGCTTAACCCACTGAGCCACCCAGGTGCCCCTCTTGTGTTTTTTATTTTAGCCCTTCTGACAGGTGTGAGGTAATATGTCATTGTGGTTTTGATTTGCATTTCCCCGATGATTAGTGATGTTGAACATCTTTTCATGTATCACTCATATGTGTAATTTAAGAAACAAAAAAAAAAAAAAGAAGAAGGAAAAAGAGACAAAAAAAAAAGATTCTTAAACTCTCAAATACACAGAACAAATATGCTTACCAGAGGAAAGGTAGGTGGATGGATGAAATAGGTGATGAGGAGTAAGAGTACACTTATTATGATGAGCACTGAGTAATGGATAGAATTTCAGAATCATTATCTTATATACCTGAAACTAACATAATACTATATTTTAATTATACTTGAATAATAAAAAAAGAACTTACTCTATACCAGATAATACAGAGCATTAGACCTTAACTTCAATGGCTTCAAATAGTTCTCAAAAATGGGAAAAAGAAAAGAAAAGCTTCTGTGCTAAGAGTTCTTTGGAAAAAAGTAGAAGAGGAAAATTTGAAACAGCAGCTGAAGTCACAACATAAGGGTAGAACAAGACTGCAATAATTGAAGGACTGTCTGATTTTCTATCAACAAATTGATGACAGCTCACACTCCAAAAGCCAACCACAGGGTGCCTGCATCTTCTCTGTGTTTATGACCACTGGTTCCTCATTTCAGACAGTATAGACCATTTAGTCCACTTGACAGACGGGTTAGTTTCTCTCTGGTACAAAACCATAGTCTGAACACAACCAAGAGGAATCTGTTGATTTGGCTTAGCTAATTCCTATAAAATGCAAATGTATTTCTCTTCATTAAGAGCCCCAGCCCAAGACACAAGAATAATGCACAGGTCAGAGGCACCCAGATTAGCATTTGATAAAAAGGAGCTAAATGAGAAGCAATAATTAATTAACTCCTATAATCCTCAAATAGTATCATGAAGTACAAAGTATTATTTGTACTTTGAGAAGAAAAGACAAAAGCTTAGTGATGTTAAGTTCCTTGCCAAAGTCACCAGACAGAGAAGACCCAGTTTGTTCCTACAGTCCATTAGTACACTGACCAGAAGGTGTCATCCAGGCTTCTCACCCAAACTAACCCACAGCATTGACAATAGCAAGATGATCCCAATCTAAGTTACATGTTCACAGATCAGCCTCAGAGCAACTATGGCCTCTGGGAAGGACCATTGTAAAGAATGAGCTAGAAAAGGCGGGATGTAATAAAGCAAAAGATAACACATGAACAGCATAGGAAATGTAGTCAATTGTAATAATGAGAGATGGTCGCTGCACTTATCATGATGGGCAGTCCAAAGCACAGAATGTCTGGAAGGAAATCACTATGCTGTATACCTGAAGCTAATATAATATTGTATGCCAACTATCCTTCAAAAGAAGAAGACCATAGATGAGTGGATATTCAGTTGTGTGAATGTATTCAGAGTTACTGAAGCAAAAAAGAAAAAAGAAAAAAGAAATACACAGGACTTCAAGCCATTTTGGGAATGGTGAGCTGGTCTTAATTAGCAATAATTGCAGAAGGTAATATGGCAATGTTTTCTCGGGCAAACAGAGTTGCTGGAAACTTAATTAGCAAGAAAATCTCCCAATCTGTGGCTTGTATCCCTTCCCACCAGGCAAGTGCGATGTGAAAACAGTTTGTGCAGTGACGAAAGCACAGAGTTAAATAATGAAGCAGTTCTCCATTCCTTGGGAGGGGAGCAGGGCAGCCTTTCCCAAGGATTCACATAGTGTTGACCAGAGGGAGAGAAGAGGGGAAAAAAAAAAAACACAGAAGCCATTCACACACCAGATGTTCCCGCTGAACAATCACTTTCAAGAAAGCTCAGCTTGTATAGATGATAATCATTCTTGAGTTTGAGGGCTCAGCAACCACAGAAAAGCATTCCTGGTAGAGGGATGGCTACACTCGAAAGCCCAACGCTGGGACAGGTGGCAGTCTAGTCTGGGGGCAGGGGGCTCCACTGTGCTGGGTACCCCCCCATCCCCGACCCCACCTTGGCCCTGGCTCAGGGCTGGAGGCTGGGACTGTAGGCCTCAGCTCTCCATAGTTGTAAGAGGTCAGAAGACTTGCTTCTTTCTGCTCCTTGAGACAGTATATTGAAGAAAGTGTAGGTGTCCTCTACATCTTATATCTGTGAAGGCACCTCTGAATCACAGGAAGGGGGATGTCTTGTGTTGTGATCTGACCACCAGAGGACAGTGTCTTAAATTGGGTTTCTAGGAAGGAGAGCTTGAGACAGAGATCTAGGACAGGTAATTTGTTAAGAGGGTGATCTAACGCAGAAGGATGGAAAGAAAGGAAGAATCAAGCAAGGATGTAGTGTCTGGTTGAGTTGAGTTTAGACTTGACCCCAGTGGCCTCAGTAGCTAAGTGATACTATAGACATGACCCATCGAAGTGGAGGGTTGGGGTGCTTCCAGGAGAGATGAGGATCCCCCTGGGGCAGGAGCAGCTGTGAGATGTTAGCAGCCAACACTCACAGACACTGGTACGTACACTCCGTGGCAGGCAAAGAAGTGCAAATACAGGTGGAGGGAGAAGCCAGGAAATTGCCTTCCCACTCATCTCATTGTGGTGGCAGCTCTGAGTTGGTGCATTATAGTCATTACAGGATGGCGTATCTCATTTGATACATACAAGGCTCTGATAAGATAGGCAGGACAAACACAATTTCTCTTTGGTACTGTCTCCTATTTCCTAGAGAAGGAAATGTGCCCAGATAGACTGAATTACTAGCCTAAAGGAGCCAGATAATAAGAGATGAGTTGGAAACAGAATCTAAGACATCTGCCTTCAGGTTCTGTGCCTTTTTCTGCTATGTCTGTCTCCTACTGCTCATGGTTAAAGGTGAAAAAGGTCAAATAATGACACAAGGATAGCAGAGGTGGAGGAAACAAATGCGACAGGGCATGGGGACAGAAGAGCAAGACCTGAGCTGCCTTCAGCAGGAAGACTTGATGAAGGGTCCCATCAGGGAAGGGCCTCTTCTGTGGTGGTGAGGATTTGGATAAAAAGGGGATGAGAGCTTTGTAGGCTCAGGTGGTCCAGAGACTAGAAATATCCAGCGTGCAGCCAGAGTAGAGTTTGTGAGTCCTTCTGGAGAGGGGCTGGATTTTCATCAGCAACATTGGGCCCTGTGTGTGTTGGAAAGGGGGTCCTCAATCTTGGAATCCCACCTTTGTGGTCATTCATCTCACAGGGTCTCTCCATGTGGCATCCCACACCATCTCCAGCTTGTAAATTCAGTTGTAGTTTCTGAATGTTCAGTCCCAAATAAGTTGACCTGAGACTACAGAGAATGGTATGAAATTGCTTTCCCTGATCAGATGAAGCAGAAGAAAGCCCTCAAAACTTAACATGCAGTTTCTACACAGTCAAGATAGGATATAATCGAATGAACATGTCTTAGATGAGGTTGAAGTATTCAAGTGCTCCACTTTTACTTCAAACACTCCTACCTAAGAGGTTCCCCAGAGTCTCAAGGAAAAAGACAAAGGGAAACAAATTGCCACCTATTTGTGCCTAAAGCCCAGGCCACAAACCCTAATGAAGAAGGTGGTGAGAAATGCATAGGATCCCTGTGGCCCA
The DNA here is from genome assembly GCA_003697995.1 of Taxidea taxus jeffersonii. Classification (NCBI taxonomy): domain Eukaryota; kingdom Metazoa; phylum Chordata; class Mammalia; order Carnivora; family Mustelidae; genus Taxidea; species Taxidea taxus. The sequence goes on from ML093184.1 coordinate 121,789, forward strand.
GCCTAAACACTGAGATGGCCTCCCTTCCCACTGCCCCTCCTGCTCCAAGCTCCAGGGAAATCCCAGGATATCCGGCTCAGTCTAGTCCATGAAAATATAGAAAGCTGTAAGAATGCATAAAAAGAAAACTCTTTTTTGCTGTGGGAAGGCCAAATCACTGACCTCAACAACTAGTCACCAGAATTTAGGAGAGAGTTGGCAAACGGAGTCTTCACTAGAACCTTCAGAAGGAACCAGTGCTACTGACACCTTGATTTTGAACTGTGATGGAATAAATTGTGGATGTTTTCAGCCCTCCTGTTGTAGTGACACTAGCAGATTGCAGCCTTTAGGTGTTCTGTCTCGGGATCACTCTTAGCAACATGTGGATGGATGAACTGCCAGACTGCTCCCCACCCCCAGACCTCAGCTACCAGGGAGAAACCTATCAACCAGCATTCCAATCTGCACTGAAACATGGGGGTTTCCAGATACCCCTGGGGCCAGGGACCCCACACAGAAGCTTCTGCCTTTGGCCCATCAGCCAGCATCCTTGTTCAAAAACATCCCATTAAGCCAGGCTTAAGCTCCTCTCAGGGCTCCTGGGAAATATGTTCAAATGACAAAGCTGTTCTCCTTTTTGGCAAAAATCTTTTATCAAGCGATACAGGGTATATTTTCAACCATTCCCATATCACAATGAAGAGACAAACCCTGTTAGCATGTGTTCGCAGAGAAAGAAAAGAAAACAAAACAAAACAAACATAAAATGCCACCACTTGGTACACCCAGGGACTAGCTGGGGCTTTGAGCCCCCATGAATCTTAGCAGTAGCTAGCGAAGTGTAATTTGATCTTTTTAACTTCATGATATATAGTCATGTCAGTGGCTTTAAGATAAGGAAAAGACGATGGTGAAAAATGAAACTTCTGATGAATAACTTGGGGGACATTGAATAAATACACAAATATTTCTTTCCCCTCAGTCAGAGACGTTCCAAATCCTCCTGAGCTTCCATCTCTGTCACTGCCATCCTTGTATAGGGAAAACAGTCAGGGAGGAGGAAAGAGAAGAAATTTAGGCACTTGGGGTAGGGAGTGGGGGGAGATGGAGAGGCCAGGAAAAAGAAGGGGAGGAAAAACTCAGCATGTAGTAATTGAAAGATCCTGAAAGATGCAGGGAAATTGGCACATTGTTGATAATAACCGTAATAACAAAATTAATGATAGGCTCTCTGAAGGAACTCCTTGGTCTCAGATTTGTTGTAAAGAAAAAGAGCCGTTCAGCTGAGTTTAGCAATGCTGGCATTCATCCCCAGCAGCCCAGCAGCCACGTCTGGAGCTGGCTACTTGTCTTTGGTGCCTTCCCAGCCCCCTTTCCCCACTCCCCTACAAAATTATTGATATCAAGCCTCTTTTCTGAGACTTGACAAAAGAACAGGTGTAAACATTCATGGGAGGGTGGGGATGGTTTAGAGGTTGTCTTTTCTAAATGTATTGCATTATTTCCTAAAGAAGGGAGAAGAGACAACACTGGGTTTGTCAGATGCATTAGAGTAGGGCACATGTGGCCCAGGGGAACAAGAAGCATGTTTTGGGATGTCTGAACCTTGCCCTGCTGCTGTTCTAGTAGGGAGGCTCTTTCCTCGGCCACACAGGTGTTCCAGGGAAGCCCAGAGGAAGGGTGGGGATGGAGGAAATGCTCCTTTATGGTGAACCTGTGAGGCTCTAGATGAATTCTAGTTCAATTTCTTCAAAAGAGCAAAAGGGAAAATGAGGCTTAGGAAGGGTAGAGACTCACCCAAGACCACACAGCTAATACATGCAAAAGCTGGCATTGAAGCTGGATCCATAGCTCTTCAGAGGCAAGATCCTTTGAACAACATCATGAGCCTGCCCCCACCAGTGGAGGTGGTGCCCTAGGTGAGTCTGGAATGGGACGGGAGCCCTTAATTCTGAAAGCTGAGTGGAAGAGGCTTCATTCAAAAGAAGGACATTTGTGTAATACATCAATAAACACTCATAAAAAGCATATACTGTACTGGGGGGGGGGTCAAGATGGTGGAGGAGTAGCAGACTGAGATGACATCAGGTCGTAGGAGTTCAGCTAGATAGTTATCAAACCATTCCAAACACCTACAAACCCAACAAGAGATTGAAGAGAAAAAGAGCAGCAATTCTAGAAACAGAAAAACAACCACTTTCTGAAAGGAAGGATATGTGGAGAAGTGAATCCGAGGCAATGGGAAGATAGACCACGGGGGGAAGGGCCTGCTCCCTGCAAGTTGTGGAGCAATGGAGCACAAAATTCAAACATTTAGAAGTCTGCTCCACTGAGGGACATTGTTCCAGAGCCTAAGTGGGGGTGGAGCCCTCACAGGAACAGTATGCTCTCAGGATAGCATACATTTTTCTGGGGTCATTGCCACCCTTTTAGTATTTTATTCTCTCACTCATATATTCTTATCTGGATAAAATGACAAGGCAGAAAAATTCACCACACAAAAACAAAACAAAACAAAACAAACAAACAAACAAAAAAACAAACCAAGAGGCAGTACCGAAAGCTAGGGACTTAATCAATACAGACAATGGTAGAATGTCAGATCTAGAGTTCAGAATGATGATTCTCAAGGTGCTAGCTGGGCTCGAAAATGGCATCGAAGATATTAAAGAAACACTGTCTGGAGAAATTAAAGCCCTTTCTGAAGAAATAAAAGAACTAGAATCTAACCAAGCTGAAATAAAAAACCCTATTAATGAGGTGCAATAAAAAAACGGAAGCTTGTACTGCTAGGGTAAATGAGGCAGAAGAGAGAATTAGTGATATAGAAGACCAAATGACAGAGAATAAAGAAGCTGAGCAGAAGAGAGACAAACAACTACTGGACCACAAGGGGATAATTTGAGAGACAAGTGATACCATAAGATAAAACAACATTAGAATAATTGGGATTCTACAAGAAGAAAGAGAGAGAGAGGCAGAAGGTATATTGGAGTGAATTATAGTAGAGAATTTCCCTAATATGGCAAAGGGAACAAGCATCAAAATCCAGGAGGCACAGAGAACCCCTCAAAAATCAATAAAAATAGGTCCACATCCCATCATCTAATAATAACACTTACAAGTTGACAAAGAGAAAAATCCTGAAAGCAGCCTGGAACAAGAAGTCTGTAACATACAGTGGTAAAAATACTAGATTGGCAGCAGACTTACCCACAGAGACCTGGCAGGACAGAAAGAACTGGCATGATATATTCAGAGCACTAAATGAGAAAAACATGCAGCCAAGAATACTATATCCAGCTATGCTATCACTGAAAATAGAAGACATTAAAAAAAAAAAAAAAAAAAAAACTTCCAGGACAAACAAAAATTAAAAGAATTTGCAAACACGAAACCATCCCTACAGGAAATATTGAAAGGGGTCCTCTAAGCAAAGAGAGAGCCTAAAAGTAGTAGATCATAGAGGAATAGAGACAATAAGCAGTAACAGTCATCTTACAGGCAATCTAATGGCACTAAATTAATATCTTTCAGTAGGTACCCTGAATGTAAATGGGATAAATGCCCCCAATCAAAAGACACAGGGTATCAGAATGGATTTAAAAAAAAAAAAAAACCCAAACCCATCAATATGTTGTCTACAAGAAACTCAGTTTTGACCCAAAGACACCTCCAGATTTAAAGTAAGGGGTGGAAAACAATTTACCATGCTAATGGACATCAAAAGAAAGCTGGGGTGGCATTCCTTATATCAGATCAATTAGATTTTAAGCCAAAGACTATAGTAGGAGATGAGGAGGACACTATATCATACTCAAAGGCTCTGACCAATCAGAAGGCCTAACAATTTTAAATATCTATGGCCCTAACATGGGGGCAGCCAACTATATAAACCAATTGATAACAAAATCAAAGAAACACTTTGACAATAACACAATAATAGTAGGGGACTTTAACACCCCCTCACTGAAATGGACAGATCATCCAAGCAAACGATCAACAAGGAAATAAAGGCCTTAAATGACAAACTGGACCGGATGGACACCACAGATATATTTAGAACATTCCATCCCAAAGCAACAGAATACACATTCTTCTCTAGTGCACACAGAATGTTCTCCAGAATAGATCACATCTTGGGTCACAAATCAGGTCTCAACCAGTACCAAAAGACTGGGATCATTCCCTGCCTATTTTCAGACCACAATGCTCTGAAGCTAGAAATCAATCACAAGAAGAAAGTTGGACAGAACTCAAATACATGGAGGCTAAAGAGCACCCTACTAAATAATGAATGGGTCAACCAGGAAATTAAAGAATAATTGAAAAAATTCCTGGAAACAAAAGATTAAAACACAGCAGTTCAAAATCTGTGGGACACAGCAAAGGCACTCCTGAGAGGAAAGTATATAGTGATAAAAGCCTTTCTCAAGAAACAAGAAAGGTCTCAAGTACATATCCTAACCCTACACCTAAAGGAGCTGGAGACAGAACAGCAAAGAAAACCTAAACCAAGCAGGAGAAGACAAATCATAAAGATCAGAGCAGAAATCAATGATTTAGAAACCAAAAGGATAGTAGAACAAATCAGAGAAACCAGGAGCTGGTTCTTTGAAAGAATTAATAAGATTGAAAACCCCTTGGCCAGACTTATCAAAAAGAAAAGAGAAAGGACCCAAATGAATAAAATCATGAATGAAAGAGGAGAGATCACAACCAACGCCAAAAAAATATAATTATAAGAACATATTATGAGCAACTATACACCAGCAAATTTGACAATCTGGAAGAAATGGATGCATTCGTAGAGATGTACAAACTGCCAAAACTGAACCAGGAAGAAATAGAAAACATGAACAGACCCATAACCAGCAAGGAGATTGAAGCAGTCATCAAAATCTCCCAGCTAGGACACCTGGGTGGCTCAGTGGGTTAAAGCCTCTGCTTTCAGCTCAGTCATGATCCCAGGGTCCTGGGATCAAACTCCACATCAGGCTTTCTGCTTAGCAGGGAGCCTGCTTCCTCTTCTCTCTCTGCCTGTCTCTCTGCCAAATAAATAAATAAAATCTTAAAAAAAAAATATCCCAATGAACAAGAGCCCAGGGCCAGACGGCTTCCCAGGGGAATTCTACCAAACATTTAAAGAAGAATTAATACCTATTTTTCTGTAACTGTTCCAAAAAAATAGAAATGGAAGGAAAACTTCCAAACTCATTTTATGAGGTCAGCATTACCTTGATCCAAACAGACAAAGACCCCATCAAAAAAAGAGAATTACAGACCAATATCCCTGATGAACACAGATGCAAAAATTCTCATCAAAATACTAGCCAATAGGATCCAACAGTACATTAAAAGGATTATTCACCACAACCAAGTAGGATTTATTCCCAGGCTGCAAGGTTGGTTCAACATCCACAAATCAATCAATGTGATAGAATACATTAATAAAAGAAAGAACAAGAACCATATGATACTCCCAATAGATGCTGAAAAAGCATGTGACAAAGTACAGCATCCTTTCTTGATCAAAACTCTTCAAAGTGTAGGGATAGAGGGTACATACCTCAATATCATCAAAGCCATCAAAAAAAAAAAAAAAAACCCCACAGTGAATATCATTCTCAATGGGGAAAAACTGAGAGCTTTTCCCCTAAGGTCAGGAACACAGCGGGGATGTCCGTTATCACCATTGCTATTCAACATAGTACTAAATTCCTGGCCTCAGCAATCAGACAACAAAAAGAAATTAAAGGCTTCCAAATCAGCAAAGAAGTCAAACTATCACTCTTTGCAGATGATATGATCTTTATGGGGAAAACCCAAAAGACTCCACTCCAAAACTGCTAGAACTCAGATAAGAATTCAATAAAGTGTCAGGATATAAAATCAATGCACAGGAATCAGTTGCATTTCTACATACCAACAACAAGATAGAAGAGAAATTAAGGAGTCAATCCCATTTACAGTTGCACCCAAAACTACAAGATACCTAGGAATAAACCTAACCAAAGAGTCAAAGAATCTGTACTCAGAAAACTATAAAGTACTCATAAAAGAAATTGAGGAAGACACAAAGAAATGGAAGAACATTCCATACTCATGGATTGAAAGAACAAATATTGTGAAAATGTCTATGCTACCTAAAGCAATCGACACATTTAATACAATTACTATCAAAATACCATCATTTTTTTCAAAGAAATGGAACAATAATCCTAAAATTTGTATGGAACCAGAAAAGACCCCCAATAGCCAGAGGAATGTTGAAAAAGAAAGCCAAAAATGCCAGCGTCACCATCCCAGACTTCAAGCTCTATTACAAAGCTGTCATCACCAAGACAGTTGGTACTGGCATTAAAAACAGACACATAGATCAATGGAACAGAAGAGAGAGCCCAGAAATAGAACCTCAACTCTATGGTCAACTAATCTTCGACAAAGCAGGAAAGACTGTCCAATGGAAAAGACAGTCTAGTCTCTTCAACAAATGGTATTGGGAAAATCAGACAGCCACAGGCAGAAAAATGAAACTGGACCATTTCCTTACACGACACACAAAAATAGACTCCAAATGGATCAAAGACCTCAATGTGAGACAGGGCTCCATCAAAATCCTTGAGGAGAACACAAGCAGCAACCTCTTCAACCATAGCCACAGCAACTTCTTCCTAGAAACATCGCCAAAGGCAAGGGAAGCAAGGCAAAAATGAACTATTGGGACTTCATCAAGATCAAAAGCCTTTGCACAGCAAAGAAAACAGTCAACAAAACCAAAAGACAACTGACAGAATGGGAGAAGGTATTCACAAATGACATATCAGATAAAGGGCTAGTATCCAAAATCTATAAAGAATTTATCAAATTAAACAGCCAAAGAACAAAGAATCCAATCAAGAAATGGGCAGAGGACATGAACAGACATTTCTGCAAAGAAGATATCCAGATGGCCGACAGACACCTGAAAAAGTGCTCCACATCACTCAGCATCAGGGAAATACAAATCAAAACCACAATGAGATACCACCTCACACCAGTCAGAATGGCTAAAATTAACAAGTCAGGAAACAACAGATGCTGGCATGAATTCAGAGAAAGGGGAACCCTGCTACACTGTTGGTGGGAATGCAAGATGGTGCAGCCACTCTGGAAAACAGCCTGGAGGTTCCTCAGAAAGTTCAAAATAGAGCTACGATATGACCCAACAATTGCAATACTGGGTATTTACCCTAAAGATACAAATGTAGCGATCCAAAGGGGTATGTGCACCCAAATGTTTATAGGAGTAATGTCCACAATAGCCAAATTATGGAAAGAACCTAGATGTCCACCCACAGATGAATGGGTAAAGAAGATATGGTGTGTGTGTGTATATATATATATATATACATATATATATATATACAATGGAATACTATGCAGCCATCAAAAGAAATGAAATATTGCCATTTGCAATGACATGGATGGAACTACAGGGCATTATGCTGAGCAAAATAAATGAATCTGAGAAAGATAATTATCATATGATCTCCCTGATATGAGGAATTTGAGAGGCCAAGTGAGGAGTTTGGGGGTTAGGGAAGGAAAAAATGAAACAAGATGGGAACAGGAGGGAGACAAACCATAAAAGACTCTTCATCTCCCAAAACAAACTGAGGGTTGCCGGGGGGAGGAGGGGATGGAGAGGGTGATTGGGTTATGGACATTGGGGAGGGTATGTGCTATGGTGAGTGCTGTGAAGTGTATAAGCCTGATGATTCACAGACCTGTACCCCTGGGGCAAATAATACATTATATGTTAACAACAACAACAAAAGCATATACTGTAAATGGAAAATCGTTTGGAGAACAGACTCTTTTCCAAAGCTGATGGGGCCCATTTTAACCTGCTCACCTTCCATTCCATGTCTTCCTCAGGTGATCTCACCCAGGCCCACAGCTTCTAGAATTTCAGTTCGGAGCCCTCTAGCTAACCCCCTGTATCAGAGCATCAGGTGTGTGCTAGAGCTCAGGCAAGAAATTGGGTCCTAGGTTCCCTTCCATTTATAATGTTTTTTAGCAGCAGGCAATGCCTTCCCTAAGCTAAGTTTTTCATCCCTCAGTTCATGCACAATCTCTTGCCACGTTTGATAACCACTCAGAACTTTAATTGGTGTTGTTTTGTTCCAACATTTGTTAACAACAGCAAATTACTTATGGATGGGACATTGCCTGTAAGATTGCTAGGCAGAGAAGTTTCTCTACTTTTGTGGAAGAAATAAAAGAGTAGCAGAGAGCAACATAAGAGCCATTTCCTTTGCCAAGAATCTTGAGTAATGATTTCCTGTATCTTTAATACTCATTGTGAAGGACCTAAGTAATTACAGTTTCTTTTTCCATTTATAAAGCCAATAAACCATTCTCAAGCAGATATTATGCCTCCACAAGTCTCTTTTGAAGTTATTGTCCATCTTTGACCTATGAATATTCCTATTTTAACTATTCTTAATAATTGGTATTGCAGATCAATCTTATTACATTTTTAAAAAGTTTATTTAAAAGAACTTGAATAAAATACCCAGAAACCTGCTATATCTGGAAAACCAGTATGGACATTTTTTTTATATTTCATGTGTTTATTTGACAGACAGAGAGAGCAACAGGCAGAGGAAGAGGGAGAAGGAGACTTCTCACTAAGCAGAGAGCCCAAAGTGGGGCTCAATCCCAGGACTCCACATTATGGACATTTGATATGACTTTTAATTTTCTTATTTTTTAAAGAAATTATGAAATGAACATATGCTCACCATAAGAATTTGGAATAAAATGGAATATACAAACTTGTGTGCAGATTAGGAGATCCACATTTCTATAAATCCAAATCTGATTTTTTTTTTAATTTAAAGATTTTTTTTTGAGAGCACGTGCAAGTTGGGGGAGGGCAGAGGGAGAAGAAGAGATCTCCAGCAGACTCATCCCTGAGCACCAAGTCCAATGCAGGACTAGATCCCAGGACCCCTGAGATCATGACCTGAGCAGAAATCAAAGGTCGAACACTAAACCAACTGAGGCACTAGGGAGCCCCCTAAATCTCTAACTTTAAAATTTATTTTATAGTTGCCTTCCAAGTCCATTTCTCACCATCCCTGCATTCCTATTCATCCTTCAGTTCTGCCATTTCCTCCACGTTCAGAGTTCTATCACTGTGCCAGGAGAGAAGGGAAAGGAATATTCTAGGTGGAAAAGAAAGTGTAAACCCCAAAATGTAGAACTGTCATTTTCTTTGAGAATTCATCCTTCACCTCACCACCACCTTTCTCCTCGGGCGGGGGTGATTATCCCACCCTACCTGTTACTTTTCTCTAAATGATCCAAGTACTTTGTCTCTTCTCCCCAAAGTGTGAAAGAAAATTGAATAAATACTTACAAGACTGCTCCTTAAATTCTAGGTTCCGTCAGGGCAGGATGTGGGCCACAGATTCGTACCTGAAATTCCAACCGCTACAGTGCCATGCTCTTTGTTCCTTGGTTTGTGTTCAATAAATGAGGAAAGAAGAGTGATTTTTAAAATGACTGGAACGTTTATCCTCTGACCACCATTGGTTCTGCCTTTGTTACCATCCTCTTACTCTCACCGGAGGTGGGGGAGGAAGGATTTGTCTCCTAGTGTGGGGAGTCCCCGTGGGAGAGTAAATTCAACTGTCTCAAAATCTCACTTCAAAAGCCAGAGCAATATCTACAGGTTTATGTCCCCGGATAGTTTCTCTCACCTTTTGTTTTCTAAAGTTGTCCTAATAAGCACTACAGGTGAGGTGGCTCACGCTCAACAGAAATGTATTTTACCACAACATGGAGACTAAAAGTCAGAGCTCAGCGGTCAGCTGTGTGGGTTTCTTCTGAGACCCTTCTCCTTGCCTTGCAGATGGCTGCCTTCCCCTGGTGTCTTCACCTGGTTAACTCTCTGTAAACTGTGTCCTAATTTCTTCTTACGAGGATATCAATCGAGGATTGGACTCGTATCCAACCCAACAGCCTCATTTTAATTTACTCACTTCTTTAAAGCCCTATTTCCTAACACAGTCGCATTCTGAGGGGCGGGAAGTTAGGGCTTCAATATATAAATTTCAGGGTGACATTTCAGTCCATGGATCATGCAATGAGCATGTGACCTAAACCTCACTAATTGGGAAATTTATCTGGAACTTTGAATTTTCAGTAACATGAGGATAGAAGAGATAATTGGAGTTCATTCATTTTGGAGGAAACCCCTTGTAAGATACTATCTGCCAGGAACCCCAAGTAGGCTACTATCCGTGTTTCCTCATTTCCATTCCTCCAAAGCTGTCCTAGCTCCTACCTCTTTCCAAGCTATGTTCTTCAAACTTGATTTGAATCAATTGGCTTTTGATAACCTTCCCATAAATTCTTTGTGCTTGAATTTGCCAGGAGCAGTGACTATTTTCTGCAGCCAAGAAACCTAATTGATAAAATGTAATAAATATCTTTAAAAAATTTTTTAAAATATTTATCTTAGAGATTGCATGTGCATGAGTGGGGGAAGGGGCAGAGAGATAGGAAGAGAATCCCAAGCAGACTCCCCACTTGAGCAAGGAGACCAACACAGGGCTTGATCCAGGACCCTGAGATCATGACCTGAGCCAAAAACCAAGAATTGGCCACCTGACTGAACTACCCAGGCACCACTTAGATAACATTTTAAAAACCATCTAAGGCTTTGATCACTGACCTCTGACCATGTAGGGGTTCACCACCCCAATGAGAGGCCCTCAAAAGGCTGAAAAGCTGATAGTGGATCTCCATAAACAGTTTTTGGGCTCAGAGGCTGGGTTTCTATCCCTGGGTCAGGAATTAAAAGGGAAGGATGAATGGAACGTTGACACATCTCTGACTCTGAATTTTAAGTTAGGGTGAACGTACATTCTGGTTTGCTGAAAGTCCTGCATCATGCTTGTTTTCCCAGAGTAATTAAGAATAGTGCTCCATTCACCCCCTACTGTGTCCCAGTTTGTATAAAAAATGATATGATCACCTCATATTAAGTGTGTTTTATTGTTGTCTTCAGTATCCGGAGCAGAGTCTTTTGGAAAGCAAGTTCTCAATAAAACTTTATTTCTTTTTTTAAAAGTTTTTATTTAAATTCTAGTTGTTTTAACATATAATGTAATACTGGTTTTAAGAGAATTCATTACTCACATACGAGAGATCCATTATTCATATATAACACCCAGAGCTCATCACAGGTGCCCTCCTTAATACCGATCATCCATTTAACCTATACCACTGCCCACCTACACTCTAGCAACCATAAGAGACTATTAACTATAGAGCTCAATAAATGCTTTTTAAGTGAATGAATGAACAAAGGGGATCTTGCCCATTATCATCTATAAATGCACATTTAATTATTTATTTTTCTTCTACTAGATGTCACTTGCTGTGTCTGTAACATTAAGCCAAGAAGTTTTGGAAGGACATCTTGCTACAGGGAGCTCTTAAGGACATGTTTGGAAGCCTGCCATGTTCCTGTTAGCACCCATGGTAGTGGTGGCTGCCTCTTTAAATGGGACACATTGCAAGGCAAGGTGTAAAGCCCACCTGTTGTTAGAAAGTCTGCCAAGATCTGAGTTCCACTGGGCTCAGAATTAGATTTCCCCCTACCATCCCTCCCTATGCCTGGATGAGGCTCCAACCTGATCAGTAGGCAACCAACATGCCACTAATTAGGAGGCACAAGGCATAGCAGAGGATGATTAGCTCATGATGAGCACACACACTGCCTAGAGTTGTCTTGTTACCATTATAAATAGATTAGAAATCTGGGGAGCATCTTTATTTTCCCCTCACAGAGGAGAATCTGAAATTGACAGGTTGAAATGAGAATGTGTCAAGTAAAGCTTTGTAATTGACAAAGATTAACTTTATTTCTCTAGACTCATCTCTCTCATCTTCCTCTCTTGGTGCCCCTCCCACAAAATATTCCAGCTGCCAATGGAAGCAGCCCAGCAATTCTCTAATTGAACCATGAGATTTTGGAAGGTCAGTGCATTGAAAACCATTCCTGCGTTCCAAAGACCAGGTGTGTGTTTATGGAGACAATTAAGTGCTTCCCAGGTGATTCTACCCAGAAACCAAGGAAAATAGATCAGTGACAAGAAAAACAATTCTGTTCTCTGTTGCTTTTTGTGTGGCCACCTTTCTCTTTCCATCCACCATGTTTGGACATACTCTTAATTGCAGCCAGTTCTTGGAGTACTGACAGCAATAACCCTCTGCAAGGGAGAATAAGCAACAAATGATTCTGCATCATATGAAGAGGCTACTGGGAGAGGCTCTAGGGAGGAGAAGGACTTTAGTGGGGAGAAATCCTTAGAGCGTAGCAGCCTTCAGCCCATGGGACACTTAGGGCACAGATATTTCATCACAAGAAGTCTCTATTCTTCCAGGAGCAGACCACATACTTTCTCAGGAGCAAATCACTGAAGGCCCCACTGTATCTGGTTCATTTCTAATAGCTGCAAACAGTGCTGTTCCCCAGATACTGAGCCATAATGACAGATGGCATGTGTGCCTGTCATGATCTATTTTGCTCTGTCTTTGGTTGACGTTTTGAAAAGAATCTTCGTCTTGCGCTCCCTCTCTGAAAGAGCTCTCCTTGAGCCGTGATTGGAGTTGAAGGAAAGAAACACGTCCTTGGTTCCTTCAGATACATAAAATATATATTTTTACAAATAATTGTTTCATTTGTTTTTCAATGTGTGACAATAAAGGAACTCAAGTCAGTGACCCTCAGAGACGCTTTGAGAGACCCCAGAACCTGTAACAGCACACATCCTCACACAAGCTTTGTACAAAAAGGGAGAATAAACAAGAAGGTTATAAATTCTGGAGCCAAAACCACCATGAACGAACAAGGCCAAACTACTTTTGTCCCGACACATTGGCTATCTCCAGGATATCACCACACTTGGGAAGACTGAGCATATTTCAGAATCTGAGAGCCTCTAGTCTGTAGTTTTATGATGTATTCTTGGCAGCCCTGATTAGAAGTATCCATTTCTTGTCCCTCCTATATGCTCAGGTTCTTGGGTCCACCACGAGAGCAACTTGGCCAGACCCAAAAGTCAAAGGTACGGGGAAGGCTTTATAGGAGCTATGGCAACCCCCGCCCCTTATAATTAAAAACAAAAAGAGAAAACACACCCAATCCCCTTAGACTAACCTCCCAGAGAATAGCGGAGGCCCTGCCTATATAAAGTCCCCACCCAAGTTCCCACTCTGGTCCAATAGGCTAATAAGGGGAAAGAAAATGCCTTATCCTGACTGGTTGGAAGGGCCTTGTCCTGATTGGTCGATATTGGCAGGCAATGCAGGCCGTTCATTGGTGGCTTTTGGAGTCAGCGTCCTCTGTGTTTAAGTCTGGCTTGTGTTTGGGCCTGCGTCATGATTCTGTTGCTCGCAGGAGAAATTTTTTGGCAATAACAGCCAATAGAAAGTGCCCCAGGTGCATCATGTTTTTCACTTGGGGCTTGCTCCCCATGGTCCCTGTCTGACAAGGAAAATTAGATCAGATATATATATATATATATATATATGCATATTTATATATACATATTATTTATATATTTATATTTTAAAGCAATAAAAGGAGCTGTGACCTTGGGGATTAAGGTGTAGCTGACTTTAAGGAAAATTCTCTTCCTTCTAAGGGGGAGTTGAGGAGGACTAGGTAATTCTGATTCTTTCCCTGAAAGTACAGCCCTAGGTGAGAGTAGGCAAGAGACAGATCAGATAATTTTTACAACCTGAGGCCAGGGAGGACAGAGAAAGGAGATTCAGCACAAAAGAGCTTGGGCCTCTCAGGTTCAATCCATTATTTGTCAAGCCCTAGTTATTTTGTGTGTTTTTTACCCAAATTATTTCATTTGATCTGGTTGCAACCCTGTGAGGTAGATAGATGTCATTATTGTCAACTTATATGTAGGGAAATTGGACCCCGATTATGTTATTATACCCCTCTGGGCCTCAGACAATGAAAAAGTAATGGAGTTTTATTGAGACTTCTAATCTCTGAATAAACTGAACTCTGGCTGAGGCTCTCCTCCCGTTTTTGTATACAATGTCTCATAGATTCTGCTCTGAATGAATGTATATCTCCTCGTGATATACGGCCTGAGAACACAGAAGCAAAGAGCATTTTAAAGGGCACTCTGCTACTGTAAAGTTAATGGTAATTAAACCGAGTTTAAGGGACATCGAGATATAGTAGTACTCAGGAGGTAATCGTTGGGCTACATCTGGTCCCTTTTGGCAGTACCGCTGGAGTAGACAAGAGAATTTGGCAGGATCTGGTGTGTGTGTCAGGATGAGGCATTCCCATTGCTATGTTTGCTCTCTGGCCTTCTTCCCTCTGAACGAGGCCAACTGCTTTAAAAGGCAAGCAGCACAGCATGGGAAGCTGGGGTCTGGCAGCTGTCTGTTGAGCAGCCTTCCTTCAGCCCAGGGAGGGAAGCAAGGGCGTCAGGCCATGGGCTGCTAAACAAGCGGGTCAGCAGGGCAATGACATGTGGAGGGCTGTGAGCCACCAGATGATGAACACACTTGGGAAGTTAGACTCTAAACCGTTCTGGGCCCTCAAAATATAGGCGCCACGCTGGCATAACCATCAGGGGACATGTCTGCTGATGTTCTGTGATGCGTGGTTCAGTTTTGCCTTTGTCCAGAGAGTATGTGGAGGAAAGAGCGCTGCCCTAATAGCAAGAAGACATGGGTTCTGTCTTCAGCTCCACACTCATTTTCTGTCTAACTTAGGGAAGTCACTTCACTCTCTGCCTCCCAGCTGACCCATCTACGGAAGAAGAGAGGTCTCCCAAGTGTGCTGACCATAGTCATCTGTCAATTCGGGAATCGGCAATATGCTCCTCGCCCCTCTGAAAATCAAAAGTAGCCAGTGAGGCAGGCCATAAAGTGTTTGCCTTTTGCAAATAAGAAATCGTGGTCCAGAGTGATTTGCTGAAAGTCAGAGATCTCCTGACTCCTGGCTTACCATTCTTTCCAAGGCATAATCCATCACCACCTTGACTCGCAGTGTGTCTTTGTTCCAGATAACTCAATTGGGTGGCTCTCTCAGAGCTGCAGCTGTTGCTCAGGAGGAAATGAGCCATTTGGAAGTGGTTCTCACTTCTGCAGATGAAGGTGCCTTGTATCATGGTAACAGGAGCCAGGGGGAGGTGCCCTTTCCCCAGGAACTCTCCCTGAGCGATTTCAGTGGCGGATAGAGCGGTTACTTTCCAACTTTGACAGGAGAATCGTCAGAAGCTCTGCTTCAGGTGCTGATAGCTGGGCCCCACCCTGAGGACTTCTGCAGGCTTGCTTATCGGGTTTAGAATCTCTGGAGAGAAGACCATTCCGATGAGAAACTCCGCAGAGGAATAACCACAAAGCCAATCACACTCTCTGCCTTCTGCCTTCTGCCTCTGTCTGCTACGAGAACTCTGGCAGACCCGTGCGTGTGGGGGAGGCATGGGCTCTATTCCCACCATGGCTTCGCCCAAACAAACCAGCTGACTAATGCTGCTTTACCACGTATTTCACACGTATTTCACTCCTTTTTAGTCCAGTGGAGTGATTTTACCAACCCCGGCGTAAACGAACATGGGAAGAACTCAGATCCTACCGGAAAGCAACAACTACTGCATTTAGAAAAAATCATTTTTGATGTGCGATCAGAATATTAGACATGTTACATTACCAGGGAAGCTCATTACACAACCCTTCAGGATGTGTAGGCACTTTATGTTATGAACCACTAGTTAGACCAAAAAAACCTATTTCTTTTAGGGGTACCATAAACGATAGCCTTAATATTTGAAGAAGTTAATTATAATTTTTTTTAAAAGGTGAGCATAACCCAAGAACAGTTACAACCAGGAATAATACCAATTTTTAGATACATTCACAAATCAAAGGAAAACCTTTGTTTCATCCCACAGCTTAATTATTTGAGTTCAGAAAATATGATTCTGGAATGGTCAGCTTAGCATTCAAAACATAGGAGCAAATTATTGACCAAAGCTCTCTGGTTTCTTGGGTTTCTGGGATCCATGGTAATTTATTATACAGTTTGAACACTAAAAAGATTAAAACATCTAACTTACAGCCCTTATTCTAAGTACTTGGTTCACATTCCCTTATTATCTAATGTGGAGAAGAACCACTCACTTATCCTTCCAAATTCCTTCCTCAGCAGTGGGCAAGATAAGAGCTGTTGCCGGTTTGTTGTGACAAATAGTATTAAGAAGGCTAATAATAGTAATAATAATAGTGAAAAGAACAAGAATACATGTCTTCTTGGTTCCCTCTCCTCTTTTCATTTCCTCTGCTAAAGTCTACAAGGCCTGTGTTGCAGTTCTATCTACCATTCAATGGGATCCGATGCCACTCTAAGACCTTGTGTTTACCAGGCCTTCTGATCAGAAGTCCTGGCCACAAGTGTTGCTGGGAAACTTAAAAATGGGCCATCTAATGAAAGCCACAGGACCAGAGAAAATGAGTGAGTAGAGTAGATTGAACTATCATTACTACTGTTCTCAAAAAATCATGCCCTCCGCTAGAGCAGAATCCTCTATCACACTGTCGTCATACAACTTAGTGGTGCCTTACACCAGAGGAGGCAGAGCCTACTTCCCTGGCCTACGGATGCTGGATGTGGCCATGTGCTTTCCTCTAGTCAACAGAATGGAGATGACGGTAAACAGAATGACCATTTTGACCCACGGCCTTACAAAGAGTATCCTGCTGGCCTCACTTGGAATTCTGTAATCTACCATGAAAACCATGCCCTGGGTGGTCCTTGGGACCTTCTGGTCCCAGAAGATGACAGCTCATGAAGCAAGCCTGGACCCCAACTGAAGCCAGCATCTGGACTAGCTCAGGAGAGCCTGGTCAGTTTCGATGGCATTCAGCCAAACCACAACCAACCTGGAGATCCATGAGCAAAACATAAATATCTGGGTTATAAGCTATTTGTTTGGTTTGGGTTTGGGCCCTATAGCATTACTGCAACAATAGCTGATGGAGAGCAATAGGTGAAGAAAACAGCCCGAAGAGAAACCTCTCAGCCAGGTATATAGCTTTGATGTACAAAAATACATTTATTTTCAACAATTTCAAAACCACTGTCTTTTTTTTTTACAGTAGAAATATTCAAATGGAACAATAAAATCAAGAACAGTATATGTACATATACTGTATATATAGACATGACTCATGCATTTGTATTTCAGTATTTAGTACAAGTATTGCAATTGTCTGCCCCATTTAACCCTTGAAACAAAAAAAGCAGGATCTTTATAAGCACTCCTTACCCCGATCTATGCTGTAGCCAGTCAGACTTCTCTAGGTCGCACTCTCTTAGGGTCTCACAAAGAAGGCGAATGAGATCTCACAAAGTTAACAGGTACAAAATCCGGCCTTTTCTCCCATATATATATATACAGTATATCATTTTGTAAAACAAGTGTACTCAGGCTGAGACTGAAAAGAAAACAATGCTTACGGCATGGCTTCGAGTGACCCTACGGAACAGAAGTGGTGTGTGCGAATGGGTGGAGGGGCCAGGGTTCTGGGAACAGGAGGGCTGTTCCACTCACCCCAGAAGCAAGAACTATCTTAAGGGAACTGAAGGCAGACATTTGACTTTAAGGAAGTTGTGTACATCTGACAAGCAAATAGCACAGCTTTGCTAAAATCATCTTTGACTAATATCGTGAAAGGCTAGCCCCCTATTAGGCCTGCAAGGGCTTACACAGACTTGTGATGCCACAAATGCCACACTCCTCCCGACTACTCTCACTCCTCCTGGGGCAAGATGCACTCACTAGGTCTCTCCTGGTGACTGGGGGACTTTTCTGAGCTCAAAATAGTGCCAGTATTCTCCAGAAGGATTATACATTTTCATGGAATCCAACCAGAAAGCAGAATAATTGTTCCTTATCAGATCCAAGGCCAAGCTTCTTTAGAAGCTTCTCAGGTTGATAAATATCCTCCATGCTTTCCTTTTGGAGGGGAAGCCTTATTTCCTCACCTGCAGTTTGAAGTCTCTGGTGGGTTTCATCTCGCACCTTCATCCGGGTCACTGATGGCACAGAGAGCCCCCCATGTTCTAGGATGTCACTCTAGTCCTTCCTTGACGACTTGTCCCAAAGAAGCCCTCCCCCCGCTTTATATACAGAAGCAGAAACCAGCTATGGCATGGACACGGAGATGCAAGAGTTTGGTGTGACAGACAACTGGAGAGCATCCAGAACCCAACACATCTAGCAGGCCTGGGGGTTGGTCAGCTCTGACGGTGAGTGCATAAGCCAACACACGCATCTTTCTTTTTTTTGTTTTCTTTT
Source organism: Taxidea taxus jeffersonii (assembly GCA_003697995.1). Classification (NCBI taxonomy): domain Eukaryota; kingdom Metazoa; phylum Chordata; class Mammalia; order Carnivora; family Mustelidae; genus Taxidea; species Taxidea taxus. The sequence continues at coordinate 140,169 of ML093184.1, forward strand.
TTACTAAACATTAAATTATTTCTTAGGAAATAAAAAGCTATTTACATTTTAATTATATACAGTAAGCCACCTGTAGCCTCGCTATTGGCATGCATGAGGCGGGAACTCTTTCATAAAGGTGTGCACGCTTTCTGCAGCTACTTTCACTCCTCACCAACCCACCTCCTGCACATCTGACTGGGAAATGTTCTGTGTTTTAGGGTGTGTGTGCTGGGGGTAGGGTATGGGTGATCTGGAGGGGGCGCATGGGAGGTTAATGAGAAGCCAACCCAACTTAAAAAAGTAAAAAATAAAATAAAATAAAAAAGGAAGAATAGAGACCACAAGGAAAAAGAGAGTCCTCACATGGTCAGTGGCAGAATAAAGCAAGAAGGCCATGGGAAGATGCACCCTTTGCCCTTATCACAAATGCAGCCATTTGTTCTTTTTGCCTCACTTTAATCAGCTAAGAATGCCTTCTGCCTCCCAAAGCTGAGCATCTGCCTGCTATTTATGAAGGGACCCTTGGTAAACAAAAGGTAAAAAAGACATTTTCATTTTTTCCATGATAATAGTCATAGTAATCATCAAAAATAAAGTCAAGAAGATGGTTGACCATGTGGCTGGTTGGTATTAAACACTAGTGCAGTTGGGGATCTCCTTTGTGCTTTCGCTGTTTGCAATGGTGGCAATGCCTCCTGCGGGGGAGAGAGGACAGATAGACAGACGGAAAGAGGATGTCAATTTCACAAGGGCAGGACTCTTTGTTTTATTTATTGCTATTGCTATAAACCAAGGCTACACCAAATGGGTGCTTATTAGGTTTTTATTACATGGGACACCTGGTTGGTCTATCCTACCAGCTCGCTGGCTTCTGTCACCTATGTTTGAAAGTGTGCTACCTCCCACACCAGCACTTGAGGTGGGAGCAATGGTGTGTCATCTTACACGCCACTGACGACAACAGTAAGAGCTAACAAGCTAACGAGCAGTGAACATGTACTCTGTGGCAGGCACTGGGCTAATGACATACTCTCATTCCATTATCACCACTATTTTAGAAAGTAGGTTATTCCCATTTCACAGATGAGTAATATGCTAGAGCCTGCATTTATCTGGTTATTAATTAGGACATCTACTGCTTTTGTTTCACAGAAAAAAAAAAAATCCCAACAGCAATGGACAGTTGGCCTCAAACCTCCCCAACTCCAACTCCAGCACCTTTGATATTGGTCTATATTTAAGGAAAAAAAAAAATCTGTCACTTCCATGTGGCCACAGTGGGCAGACAAATGTTAAAACACAATCATGTCTCTGTAGCCAGCTGTTTCCCTGCCCTCCCTCCAGTCTGGCACGAGTTGAAGGACAGGCCACACGGCTGACTGCCCTCACATTTGGAGGACAGAGGACACAGGAGCTTGGTGGTACCAGCACACATACCTATGACCCGGGTGTCTAGCTCTTTGTCCAGCAGTTCCTCGGGCTCGGTGAAGTCACTGAGTGTGATTTTAGGAGCATTTTCACTTTGGCTGACTGAACCAATCATCTCCTGCTCCTTGTCGTGTTGGACTTGAGCATAGATGTTAATCCACGGGATTTTCCTAAAAAAATCAGATTATGATCACAGGGTGCGCCAAACTTGGACCACTAGGAGATTCTGGGTCATAAGGGGAAGGAAGAAGCTATTTGTAGGACAGGCCAACATCTGGGAAAGGGGCTGGTCACCCAGACACTGTAGCCGTGAAGCCAAGAAACACAAGGCCAGACACCAGATGCCCAGGGCAGATGTAAACCACAGAACTCCCTGAGGAATGCACCTTCTTCTGGGGTAAACCAAACAGGCATCAACAGAAGGGCATGACATTGAGCAGATATGCATTAAAACCCTTAAAATACTTATCCATTATTAAGTTTTTCAAGGAGCTGGACTTTGAGACGCACATGGTTATATCGCAGTGAAAAGACATCTTTTTTCTAAGTTTGCATCAATTTAATCAGTTCACATCGGTTTCCTTTATGAAGAGCCAAGAAAGAAAAGGCTTCCAGTCATTGCTACTATCTTCAGAACACCACCTGTGGGCCAAAGATCTTAAATACTTGGGTAGTCAGTTTCCTCATATGCTCAATGGGAATTAACAATAACTTCCTTGTATGATTGTGGAGAGGATTAAGGTGAGGATTAAGAGAAGCTAAATAATCTCTTTCAAAGACACAAAGGCTTAGGTTTGGAAATAAGGCAGAAAGACTTAAGGTTGGAGGACTTGGAGGACCAGAGAGTTGAGACTGGAATTTTCTTGGAGGATTCATCTTCCGACCCCTCTTCATAAACCCTGACCCACTGGGTGAATTGCTCTCACCCAGTGCTTCTCAGACTTTAATGTGCTTATTTCTTACCCAGGTTCTTGTTAATATGCATTTGTGACTCAATAGGTCTGGACAGGATGGGGTGAAATAGTGCATCTCTGCCAAGCTCCCAGGTGACGCTGAGGCTGCTGGTCTGAGCCCCAAACTTTGAGTTGCAGGAACCTAGTACATCAAACTTGTCCCCACCTTGGAGACTTGGAACCAGCTGTTCCCTCTGTAACACTCCTTATTCTACTCTTCTCATGATGGTGTCCTTTTTGTCCTTCAGAACTTAGCTCTGAGAGGTCTCTCCTAACCACCTCATCTCTCCTATGAAAAATATAGAATTATGGAACAGTGTGTATGGAATAAATGAATAGGATGCTGGGTTAAGGATGATGTCAGAAGCAAGCCTGCTGACTTTGCTTCCCACGTGTGCTGGGTCTATATTCTCTGTCTTCTCTTAGCACCGTGCTTGGCACATAGTTGATAGTCAGCAAGTGTTTGTTGAGTGAATGAATAGATGACCTCAAAACATGTACTCTTTCAACTTTCAGATACGAGATTCTCAAACACAAAGACCACAATTTTCCCTTGGAATATTATCTCTAGAAGAGACCTCTCTTACCCCATTAAATGAGAGGGATTTCAGTTTAAAATCCAGACATTTCCTGAAGCTGATCACTAGGAAGGGTATTATTAAAACTTAAGGTTCCTCAATCCAAAACATTCTGTGCATTTCTTTTTTTTTTTTAAAGATTTTATTTATTTATTTAAGAGAGAGAGAGAGAGAGAGTGAGAGAGAGGATGAGAGGGGAGAAGGTCAGAGGGAGAAGCAGACTCCCCGTGGAGCTGGGAGCCCGATGTGGGACTCCATCCTGGGACTCCGGGATCATGACCTGAGCCGAAGGCAGTTGCTTAACCAACTGAGCCACCCAGGCGCCCATTCTGTGCATTTCTAAAGAAGAATCAATCTGTTCCCTTATGAATAACCAGTGGTGTTTTCAAGCTTCTACATTCCCTTCCCCAATCCAACCACAATGAGGTAGAGTATGGGGCATCTAATGAGGTTTGCTTGTAGCTAATTCATTATGAAAGATCCCCAAATAGGCAGGAAACATGGGTGGTTCCTACCACTCCTTTACATTCAGATTTTCTTTAATGGTTGCTTTTCATACCTTGAGAGAGGTGTCCTCATGACTCCTACTGGTCTAAGCCAGCTTAGCATAATATACAAGGACCTTAAATTAACAGATTGCATGTGAGGCAGCAGATCCCAGGCTCTCTAAATTTGTATAATTAAAAATTCATGCTGGCCCTTATTTCCCTCTCATCTAAATAGAAATGCAACCTACCGACTTAGATTTCTCTTAATCATAAAAGTACATATTACTCATGAACGGTGGGATCAGCTGTAATAGTTATCAGGTGTCAGAGGTGGTCAAACGCTTCCTGATTCCACAGGTTTGTGTATTTCAGAACCGTAGCCAGAGTTCACTGCCTCCCCCTTGCTGCTTCCCCAGCGATACCTGGGAGGATTTGGATAAATCCACCCTTATAAAGATTGTTCACTTTATTTTAATCTCTAAACAACAGGCAGAAAATTCTTTAACATTTTTCATAGAGGGGTGGAAGGGATACCATTTTATGTCCTCATGTGCACATTTTAAAAACTTGTCAAGTTGTTTTACATCTCCTAGCACGTGCACTTAAGGACTATGGGAGAATATCAGACTAAGCCCCATTTTTGCAGGTAAGAAATGTGGGAAATAAAGAGATTTAGGGGCATTTCTTGGCCTACACATTTATATATGTTTTAATAAGAGAAGGAAGATGGATCAACTGAGTTGCCCAAAAAAACTTTAGCTTTTGTTTGTTCCAGCTCTAAGTGTTAGGAGCCTGTGGGAGGAAATTTAGGTCTCTCTAAATTTTTCTAAAGCAAGTAGGCTTCAGACTGCAATGAAAGACTTGTTAAAAAAAAAAAAGAAAGAAAGAAAGAAAGAAAAGGCTGGAAAAACATATAAAAGCTCAAAATTTTTCTTGGACAGCCAGGGGGTAAAAAAAAGAAAGAAAAAGGAAAAAAAAAAAAAAACAGATCTACAGTATAGACCGACAGTTTTGTTGGGCAGAGTTTTCAGATAATAAAAGCATGTCATAATGATTTCTAATTACCTTGTCTAAAACTTCAGAAAATAACTATCCAAGAATAAGATCAAATATGAGAAACAGGGTGATAGTTGCATAAAGGAAGCTTGGGCCTCATGGTAGTTCTCTTCCTTTTCCCCTGTTACGTGACCACCTGGGGCACTGAGATTGTTTTCAGTGCCTGGCACATAGTGAGCATTCAATAAATGTTTTTTGGGTGAATAAGTGGTTTATTGAGTAGATGCTGATGATCACACAGAGAAAGTGTTGGGTCTGAAAACTCTCTGTGGCCAGTGATCTGGAAAGAGAAACAGAGCTGCCCTTTCTCTAGATGCTCTGCCTGATTGCTAGCCAGGTGCAGATGTTTATGTTTAAATTAAATGAAGTTAAATACAATTTAAAATTCAGTTCCTCAGTCATACTAGTGGTTATTGCATTGGACAGTATAGGTTACAGAGCATTTTCATCACTGCAGAAAGTTAGTCATTAAAGAAAGAAAGGAGCCTCTGGGAAGCACAGATAAGAACCTGACCTTTACTCATCGGCAAGCCTGGCACCCTCCATAGAGCCATCATGACAGTTCCAGGTGTTGGGGAGGGTAAAAAAGACTAAAGAAATAAAAGAAGATCCAACAGGAGCTCAACCAAAGGGCTTGAGCAATGGGAAGAAAACTTCCACAAAATGTGCTTAGGGAAGAAAAGGTAACAGATGATTGTAAGTGTACTTAGCTGACTCTCCTGTTTACCCACTTTGAGTCGTGTTTGTTCCCTATGGCCTTAGCTACACGATTCACTGTAAGGGATGCAGGAAAAGTTGGCTGATGTTGGGAAACTACAGAGGCAGAAAAATTCAGAGATGTCATTACCTGGCAGAGATTCGAGAAATCTAGTGTACACATTTAGAGATGCCTACATTAATAGGTTGACTGTCTAGGGAGTTTAGCAGCATTTGCAAGAGAACAGAAAACTTCCCAAGTCTCAGGGATGCCTTGCCTTAGTTTAGAGATGTCTGACACAAATACCTTTCTGTAGGACTTTTACTGGCCCTTGTTCTCAGCAACCATGAGGATCTAGAAGCCAGAAGGTGACACATTTGGTTTAGTTGCTCTTCAAGCTCCAGAAACCACTGGGCTTCCCCACAGTCAAATCCTTGGTTGAATTAAAGTGTGCTTTGTATGGAACTGAAGTACATCCACAAATGGGTGTTGCCTTGACTAAACCATTTCTATATGGAATCTTTGTTCTTTGCCAGTGATACAAGGGATTGTTCCCATCTCCAAGGGCCACATGGGCAGGTGAGTTCACAGGTCTTGATCCTTGAGGATATGAACTCACATACTGGTCTATTAACTGAGTAGGAAGGTAACCCTCTCTGCATCCTGATACGGAGGGTGTTGAAGGCTTCCTGCTAATTATGTAATGCGGAGATGTGTATTGGGGAAAACCAGTGTTCTGAAGCCTGAGCTGTCCATGAGAGGACAGCTAATGAGTCCTGGGGGAGAAAGTGGAGCACAGCCTTTACCATGGATCCCTCTCACAATCTAAAAGCATTACCTTCAGTGTCTAGAAAGACTTCAGGACCAAGTTTTGCTTTCAGAATGGTTAAAGATATTTTCACTTTAACCAGTCTTTGTATGAAGCACATTTCCATGCCACTCATAAGATTTTTTGAGAACCTACCATGTGCTGTGTTGTGATACAGAAGGCACCTTGGGAATTCACGTTCTCTGTTATCTATAATAGCTTAGCATTGTTGATTACTTAGTATGTACCAGGGACAGATGTGACCATATTTACACTGCATAGCAAGCCTATTAGGTATTGTTTTTTCCATTTTACATATAAAGAGATGAAGGCTTAGGGAAGCAGATTCAACAGCCCAAAGCTAAAAATGCTAAGTTAAAATTGGGGGTCTGTCTCATTGCAAAGGTTATACTCTGAACCAGGACACCTCTAGAAGGAAGTATGACCTTATTCTGTACCTTAATGGTCCAGAATTATTGCTTTCAGTTCCATGTTTTAATAAGTATCCTGTTATTTCAACCCTTCTGTGGCCTTCAAACATAATTTCTGAGTACATGTGAAGTTTGGTTTTCCTGATAAATTGCCCTTTAGAAATAGGAAAAAGAGGGAAAGGGATAAAGGTGGAATATTTTTAGCATGCGAATTTACACAAGAGAGACCAGGTAGCTGCAACACAAGATAAGAAAATGTGTGTGTGTGTGCGCACATGTGTGTGTCCATGTGTGCACTAGATTTCAGCTGTATTTCCTCTATTTAACCACCCTGAATGGGTGGTAAGCTGTAGAAAAGATCTCCTGAATACCTAAGACCTTATTTTAGAAATTTAGGTAAGCTCTGAAAATTCTTTGCATTTCTCTTGAAGAGAATAAATTGATTTCATAGGCTATCCTTTATTTTCTTGACTCAATATACCTATAAATTGTATAGAGTTCAGATTCTTAAACCCATTCGTTTTTCAACCCTCAAAGAATAGGCACACTGCCTTCCCCTTCCCCCAATGCCAAACAGAGCTTCAAAGAGAATTAATTTCACATATGTGGTTTAGAGCTCCAAAGAATCTATCCCTGCTATGAAAACTGAGTGATATTAGCACATACCTTTTAAACTTGTAGATCAGGAACACAGCCAGGCCGACAAACACCACTGATAAGAGCATAAGCATGGCTGAGCTGCTGTGGCCAGCACTGGAGTCCACCAATGGAGCTAGGAGGAAAAAGCAGACGGCTCACTTGGAAGCTATTAGATGGATGGAGTTTCATCAGAGAAAGGAGGCCAGCTGATGTCCCATCCTTAAATCCAGTCTCCAACTGCCCTGTGCTGCATGCTATCTGGGCATGGGAAGCTTAGTTTCAATGGTGAAGATAGTATCCTCAATCATAGCTTCTCAGGGCAAGTAAACTCCTCTGCTCTGCCTGGATAAACCTACTGTTTCTGGTGTAAACTGAGTAATGTGTATCTAGCTAGGGGGAGTAGAAGAGGGGCTCGGGTGCTCTTTCTCTTAGATGGCCTGAGTGCCTGCCAACACAATTATGGCTTACCCATTGGGAATTTTGGATTCAATGTTTCATTCTCTTCCTTTACACAGTTTTGCTAAAACACTGCTGGGTGGGCACATTTAGAACCTCCACAATCTGAAAAGTCTTAGATTAATAATAGATATTTAGCAAATAGGCTCTCCTGGAGACTCAGTAGTGGACACCCAATGGGACATACCTTTTCAAATTCCTTTTACAAATCAATCACTACAGCTGATCTCTGTATCAATTTAGATTCACCTGTTGTAAATCAAAAGGAGTTTTGAAGTTATCTCATGTGGCCTCCCAACCAAGATTCATGGAATTGGAGAATCGGAGAAATTAAGAGACCCTGAGGACTACCCACTATAATCCCAACTTGCAGATAAAAACAAACAAACAACAAACAAAAAACAATTAAGTTGAAGCCCAAGGAAATTGTAGATTTTCCCCCCAAAGTCATCCAGGGATTCAATAGCAAAGCCACTTCTAATGAGAAGTCTTCTTGCTACCACAACAGGAAGCCCCAAGAAAGATGCTATTAATCTTTCGTAACCATCACTACACACAAGAGTCCTGCCCACAAAGCTATTTTCAAGCATTTGTGGAGAAGTGTCTGATAATGATCTCCTCCCTTTTCTCCCCAGGCTAACAGATCACATTCCCATTTCCCCCTGGATCCCAGCAGGCACTCACCTAATGTCAGCTGCGTGACATACACTATGACTTGAACCCCTGGCTTCAGCTCAAACTGCACCAAGTTTTGGTTTAGAGCATTAAACAACATCTCTACAATCTGGAAAAAAAGAGACAGAGAGAGGTGCACAGGAGACATGCCATGAGACAGTCCTCCCTCATGGAGCTAGAAACCAGGGTCAAGAGGCAAACAGTGACCAAGTTCAATCAGGAGACAGGATACTGGGACATTTTCATCCATCTGGTTCTCATAGCTCTTGGAGCCCTACGACGCCAAGGAAGCAGTTGGGGTTATTCGCTATATGTTATTGCTTATGGAGAGTGGAGTGAGACAGAGAGAGGTGAATTATAGTTGATAACAGACCTCCATGTCTCATTCAGTCCCTGGATCAGTGCTTTCTCATCCACACCTTTATAACTCACTGTAGCGCAACCTATTGTGGTTTCCAATGAAAGGATATCAACCCATCATTGGTTCTTTAATCTAATGAAGTAACACACACAGGATAGGGCGGCCCCTGCCAGGATTAAAGTGGGGAAGTAGGTCCTCAGCCCACTCCTCTGCTTTTGCTCTTTTGGAGACAATGGGAGGCAGACATCAAGGCAGAAGCTGCCTTCTTTTTATGGGATAATTTTTCCTCTTTACTTTTCCCCAGCAAGTCTCAGAACACATAACACCGATTTAATCACTCTGTAATTCCCACATGAAAGCCGAGGCCGACTTGGGCTGTGGTCCCTCATTCTTATCTGGCTGGACGCGCCTTAACATCACAGCTGCTATTCATCACCGTAATTACCTATTTATCTAAATGGATGGATATTGTAGCTTCTAAATATAGTTCACACATGCCACTTGCTATTTCAGAATAAAGAGGTCTTATAAAAGTGATGCATGCATTGAGAAGCTGAATTTATTTCTGGCCAACTTGGATATGCAGCCCTGCCCTACGACTATCTGCTTCATTTTCCAGAGGAACAGACTGTGTTGGCATCTCTGCTGCCCGAGGACGGCTGTGGATGGCCGTAGGGATGAGGTGACAGCCAGGTGAGTACCGAAGGGACACAGAAGATGTCTGCACAATGACTGCCTCATGTAGGAGCAGATGTGTGCTTTGTGCAGACTCACTTTTTTCTACCTCTCTGACTTAGTGTCACAGGCAGGCAAGGAAAGGTGAGGCAGAGCACAGCCCATGAGAGCCCAGTAGGAGCTGGGAGTGAGAGAAGGAGAACCAGCTCCTTTACTTTAGAGATGGCATGCCCATCACAGGAACTACATGCTCATTTGATGAGGATGGTAAACCACAGTCCCTTTGGACATGCTGGTTCCTTAGTCAAAACACGATGAAGCAGTTCTCTCTCCACAGAAACATGTTTAAAAGCAGCTCATTTTCTCTCCTGAAGCAGAAACTTAGATTGACCAGGATCTTTAAAGACAAAAAGCCAATTTTCCCAGAAATAGACAGAGACACTCAAATCCCTCCCTCTCTCTCCTGTGTCCGCCCCCCTCCTTCCCCAGGGGAGGGTCAGGTCACTGGGCAGGAGACCTGACGAAGTTGCAGGAATGCCAACTGTTGGAATGCTTTCCTTTTTTGTGTGCCAAATGCTCTAGTCTGTGTGCACCTGGGCACCTTCTGGGCAAGCCTGTTGTTCCTCATAGCCCCAGGTGCCCGGAAGAAGGACGGGCCACTGGGCCAATGGGAGGAAGCTCCCTTCCCTTTGAGGCTAGAGGTTAGGTTGTGTGCCCTTTGACTGGGAGGTACAAGCAAGTACCCCAGCCAAGCGTTCTCCCACTTACTTGTTCCAGGTCCTCTTCATTGCCTTTCCTCCTCTCTGTCAAGTTCTTGGGGGGAAGGATGAAGAGCTCTGCTGAAGTGGGGAGCCCAGGGAACACAGCCACCAGGATCTGGTCTTCTGGGACACCAGTTACCTGCAAAGACCACAGAGTAAGGCTGTGGACAAGCCAGCCTCCCTGAGTCCATCACAAGGAGCGGAATACACCCAGGTACAAGGCTAATGTGTGTGCCGCCTTACCCAACATGGGAGACACAGGGCCCAGGATATATCCAGGCTTCCTTTCTGTTTCCCGTTAGAGGTGCCATGATTAGTCTCACTACCTCCTCTGGCTCTTACACACATTTTTACTGAAACTAAAATACTACAGCGGTTTTTAAAATATTGCTTGCTGGGAACACTGACTAAAGCTCCTCCTATATTTTTCATTTTTTTCTGCATGGAGAGGACTAGAGCTTCTGGCAAAAACATGAACATACTGGCTGCGAGCAAGGAATAGGACGTTACAAGCAAACATGGGGAAATGCAAATTTAAAAAAGAACCAGACAAGCAGCACAATTTTCGCTTACTAAGGCAGGATATTTGTATTAAGTTAAAATCGCTGATATTGGTGAGGCTTCAATTAAGAGTTCTCTCATTTGTGGTTGGCAGCATGAAAAATCAATGCACATTGCCGATTTGCTTTTCAAAAGACTTACTTTAAGGCCATAAAAATATTCAGACCTTCATTCAGTAACTGTAATTTGGAGTGTTTGCCCTAAGGAAATGATCCAAAATATAGAAAAAGCTACAAACAGGAAGAAAAACATTATTTATAATAACAAATAAATGGGGAAAACTCAAATATGCAAAAACTTAAGTAAATAATGGTATGATCATCGGATAGAATGCTATTTTACCATTATGATGATAATTAGTACAGTCAGCTAACATGGAAAACACTTATGATCACTGCATTCTGATCTATTTCCTTACATTTCTTTGTTTACAACCCTATAAAAATAGAAATGTGTAAGAGTAAAAAAGCAAAATAAAATACTAAAAGTTGTGTTAAGATGCTGAGATTATGAGTGTGTTTTTTCCTATTCCTGAGTGTTTAGTAAAAGGATTATATTGCTTTTCGATAAAAACTTAAAGGAAGCTTCTGCCTGGAGGTAAATTCCTAAAACAAACAAAACTCTGAGTCACCCCCTGCCTGCTGTAGAGTATGGTTATTCTTCCCTAAGTGTCTCCTGAACACATCCTCTTCTTCTGCCAATTCAAATAGGGTAGTTTCTGACTTGGCAAAAATAAACTGCCTCCTCCAAGAAGTCTCCCCTATCGCCACTTGCAGTGACCTCCTCCAAGTTAGCCTCTCATGCCAAGCACTTCCAGATACCATGTCTACCACATTTCAAGGACTTCGATCATCTTGACTGTGACATGAACGTATCTGGCTGATATAATCTTTTCTCTGAAAGGGTCTTATGAATGTTTACTCAAACATTCCTGGAGGTCTTTGGATCACTGTTCTGAAGATGCTTGCACAGAGTAGAGACCAAATAAAGAGTTGTTGGATTGAATAGAAATGGAGGGGTTGTTTCCCATTGGCTCAGCTCTGTTTCCTGTTTGGGACTAGGATCACAGATTGGAGTTCATTCTTAGGGACGTGATAACAGGGAGAGCACCAACTTGCAGGAAACTAACAAGTAACATTCAGAAGCCTGAAAAGTCCACCAAACCCATAGGATCCCTTGGAACTGGCTTTGCCAAATGCCTTGGTTTCCTGCTGGAAGGCATGATCCCAAGTAGCTGGAAGTCTTTGTGCTCAGGTCTATGGGGTAAAAAGGTCTCATCCCTCATCCTAACCAGCCAGGGGAAGCAAGTCTCTGGAGACCATTCCAAAGCGCAAAGCACAGAGAATCACCCAATGGATTGCAGAGGGTAAGCCTGTGAGTGCCATTGCTGCACTGACCGTTCGTCCCAGGGAAAAGTGGCTTCGGTTGGGGAGGAAGGGGTGTGAGTTAGCAACTTTGTGGGGACTCTGGGGCTATGTGTCTAGAGTCACTTAATTCCATCTGAAGGGATATATAAAGGACAGGTCCCCGTGAGATTTAAGGCCCAGACATCAACTGACATGGATGATTATTATTTATTAGTATAATTATTACAATTACCAAGTTATTTATTAAAAAGCTAGTATGTTTTTAATAAACACAATCATGCAAAATATACACAATTCTGGATGTTTCACAGTCACAGGGATGCAAGAGCAGTCACATTTCCATCCCTTTCTAGGAATAATCTTTTTGTAAAAAGATTTAAGATGAAGATCATCCAGTAGACAATGCCCCAGAGGAATGCTCTCTTGAATCATTCTCTTTTCCTTCTTCTTTTTCTTTTTTGTCAGCTCCCTCTTGAGGTCCTTCCCTGGCTCATCCCTCTCTGCCTTAGGGAGCATCAGCATTCACGTGTGCTCTGCCCCCTCCTCCTGGGGGGTCTAATCACCTCCATACTCGCAGCTCCCACATCTCTGCCTTCAGTCAGGGTACAGCCACTTGACCTCAGATCCATATTTTCAATTTCCCTAGTTATTTTCACCCAACTGTTCCTCATGTGTTCCAAACTCACATAAAAAAAATCACATCATTGGAGCACCTGGGTGGCTTAGTCAGTTAAATGTCCAACTCTGGATTTCAGCTCAGGTCATGATCTCAGAGTCATGATATGGAGCCCCACATCAGGCTCTGTGCTCAGTGGGAAGGTGCAGAGAGCTTGTCCCTCTCCCTCTGCACCATCCCCCACCATGTGCTTGCTCTCACTCGCTCTCAAATCAATCGATCAATCAACCAATCACACCATTACTCAATTCACCAGAGAAACCTCTCAAATCAATCAATCAATCAACCAATCACACCATTACTCATTCACCAGAGAAACCTCAAGCATGTTTCTCTGACATGATGCAAGTAAGGGCGAGACCATCTCTTCCCTGCTCTGGAATTAGGAAGATTCTCTTCCTCTTATTCCCACTACATACTATTAGTCACCAATTCTACTGTTCAACTTCTCAAGTAACCTTTGAATTTTTCCTCATCAAGATTTTGTTACCTCTGGTCTAGAGAATTACAGCAGTGTTTTAACTGGTCATCTTTTGTGAAATTTCTCCCCCACCTACTCTCTTCTCTCCCCAGCAGCCCATCCTCTGTACTGTTACCAGAATGGGTGTCTGGATATAATCTATTGTCAGCATTTTTTTCTTGAAGAAGAAAGAGTGTTTTCCAATTTCCAGTGCCCACTGGGTATCTGTCGGACCCCTGTGGGCTTCTCTGATGCTTCATGAGCTGCCCTAACCATCTTAGCTCAAGTCTAGCTACAATGGCCTCACAACTTGTAGACTGGGTACACTAAGCTCTGCCATTTCCCCAATATTCTATACTCTTACATTAGTCCATAGCTTTGCACATACTGTTCATTCTACCTGAAAGACACCATTCCCTTTCTGCTAACCATATGTATCCTTTACAACTGAGCTCCAAGAGAGGAGGGCAAGATGGTGGAGAAGTAGCTGTGTCCCACGCTGCAGACCAGGCACAGACTTGAAGACCAGTAGTGGCAGGGAAAGGACTTTAGGGCAGCCCCCCAGGCGGAACCCTGGAGATGTGGGGGCATATGTGTGAATTGGGGACAGCTGGCAGTTTTAGAACAAATAACTCAATAGAATGACTAAGAGGAGGAACACCCAACACAGGAAAAATTCAGAGACTGTGACCTCTGCCACAGAACTAATGTATATGGATAGAAGCGAGATGTCGGAAATAGACTTCAGGGTAACAGTTATGCAGACAATAGCTAGGTTGGAGAAAACCATTAATGGCAACATAGATTCTCCAAGGGCAGAAGTGAGAGCTGATCTGGCAGAATTTAAAAATGCTATCAGTGAGATCCAGTCTAATCTAGATACTCTAACAGCTAGGGTAAATGAGGCAGAAGAACAAATTAGTGCTCTAGAAGACAAATTGATAGAAAATAAGGATGAGGAGGAGGCCAGGACTTGATTGATTCCCTCAGGAATACTACCAAAAATTCAAAGAAGAAATAATACCTATTCTCTTGAAGCTATTTCAAAAAATAGAAACAGAAGGAATACTTCCAGACTCTTTCTATGAGGCCAGCATTACCTTAATTCCAAATAGGAAAAGACCCTTTCAAAAAGGAGAATTTCAGACCTATATCCCAATGGATGCCAAAATTCTCAGCAAGATCCTAGATAATAGGATCCAATAGTATATTAAAGGATTACCCACCATGACCAGGTGGGATTTATACTGGGAATGCAAGGCTGGTTCAACATTTGCAAATCAATCAATGTGATAGAACACATTAATAAAAGAAGAGAGAAGAACCACATGGTTCTTTCAATTGATGCAGAAAAAATATTTAAGAAAATACAGTGTCCTTACCAGATTAAAACTCTTCAAAGTATAGGGATAGAGGGAACATTCCTCAATTTCACGAAAAACGTCCATGAAAAACCCATAGCAAATATCATTCTCAATGGGGAGAAGCTGAGAGCCTTCCCCTTAAGATCAGAGACATGACAAGAATTCCCAATCTTGCCACTTTTGTCTAACATAGTAGTAGAAGTCCTAGCAACAGCAATCAGACAAGAAACAGAAATAAAAGGTATTCAAACTGGCAAAGAAGAAGACAAACTCACCCTCTCTTCTCAGATAACACAATACTTTATGTGGAAAACCCAAAAGACTCCACCCCCAAATTACTAGAACTCATACAGCAATTCAGTAATATGGCAGGATACAAAATTAATGCACAGAAATCAGTTGTTGAAACTGTAGAAAAAGAAATTAGAGAATCGATTCAATTTATAATACCACTAAAAAACCATAAGATACCTTAGCATAAACCTAACCAAAGAGGTAAAGGATCTATACCTTAGAAACTACAGAAAACTCAAGAAAGAAATTGAAGAAGACACAAAGAGATAGAAAAACATTCCATCTACATGAATTGAAAGAATAAACATTGTTAAAATGTCTATGCTGCCTAGAGCAATCTATACTTTCAATGCCACCCTGATCAAAATACCAGTGGCATTTTTCAAAGTGCTGGAACAAACAATCCTAAAATTTGTATGGAATCAGAAAAGACCTCTACTGACCAAGGAAATGTTGAAAAAGAAAAACAAAGCTGGAGGCATCATGTTGCCTGATTTCAAGCTATATTACAAAGCTGTGATCACCAAGACAGCATGGTACTGGCACAAAAATAGACACATGGACCAATGGAACAGAAAAGAGAGCCCAGATATGGATCCTCAACTCTATAGTTAAATAATCTTCTACAAACCAGGAAAAAATATCCAATAGGAAAAAGATAGTCTCTTTAGTAAATGGTTCTGGGAAAATTGGACAGCTATATACAGAAGAATAAATCTCGACCATTCTCTTACACCATACATAAAGATAAACTAAATGGATGAGAGACCTCAATGTGAGACAGGAATCCATCAAAATCCCAGAGGAGAACCTAGGCAGTAACCTCTTTGACATTAGCTACAGCAACTTCTTTCAAGACATGTCTCCAAAGGCAAGGGAAGCAAAAGTGAAAATGAACTTTTGGGAATTCATCAAGATCAAAAGCTTCTGCACAGCAAAGGAAACAGTCAACAAAACAAAGAGGCAACTCACAGAATGAAAGAAGATATTTTTAAATGATACTATGGATAAAGGGCTGAAATCCAAGATCTATAAAGAACTTCTCAAACTCAACACCCAAAAACAAATAATCAAGTCAAAAAATGGGCAGAAGACGTGAACAGACACTTCTCCAAAAAAGACATACAAATGGCTAAAAGACATAAGAAAAAATGTTCATCATTGTTAGCCATAAGGGAAATTCAAATCAAAACCACACTGAGATAGCCCCTTACACCAGTTAGGATGGCAAAAATTGACAAGGCAAGAAACAACAAGTGTTGGAGAGGCTGTGGAGAAAGGGGAACCATCTTACTCTGTTTTGGAGAATGCAAGTTGGTACAGCCACTTTGGAAAACAGTGTGGAAGTTGCTCAAAAAATTAAAAATAGAGCTACCCTATGACCCAGAAATTGCACTACTGGGTATTTATCCCAGAGATACCTATGTAGTGAAAAGAAAACCTGCACCCCATTGTTCATAGCAGAAATGTCCACAATAAGCAAACTGTAGAAGTAGCCAAGATGTCCTTCAACAGACTAATGGATAAAGAAGATGTGGTCCATATACACAATGGAGTATTACTCAGCCATCAGAAAGGATGAGTACCCACCTTTTGCATCAACATGGATGGGACTGGAGATTATGCTAATTGAAATAAGTCAAGCAGAGAACATCAATTATCATATGGTTTCACTTTTTGGGGAACATAAGGAATAGCATGGAGGACATTAGGAAAGGAAGGCAAAAATGAAGAGGGGGAAATCAGAGCCCCGGGGAGACAAACCATGAGAGACTATGGACTCCCAGAAACAAACTGGGGATTTTAGAGGGGAGGAGGGTGGGGGGGTGGGTGAGCCTGGTGATAGGTATTAAGGAGGGCACATATTGCATGGAGCACTGGGTATTATTCGCAAACAATGAATCATGGAACACTACATCAAAGACTAATGATGTACTGTATGGTGACTAACATAACATAATTAATAAATAAATAAATAAATAAATAAATTTAAAAACCAAGCTCAAGTATTCCCTGCAAAGACCATCCTAACAGCTCACAAGTATTTAAAGAATCATAAATAACATGCTAAGCCTGCATTTACTTGGATAGAGTGAATTATACTTTTCTCCAGGCTCTTTTGAAATGCTGTCCATGCCTCTTTCATAGAACTAGTCACATATTAGACTTAGCTCTACATTTGAAAACCCATGTTGCATTTGTCATTATGTTCTTGCACTTTGTTCTGAGCGACATGTTAACAAAACCCTTTCAAAGCTCTCTAAGGCCAATCTGACCTTGAGTTAACTCTAGAACTCTACTACCCTGACAGCATGTTGTGTTTTCTGGCCTGTAGCCTTTGGATTGTTATGTATAGCCAATGGCTTATACATTCACAACAAGCCAATGGTCTTGTGAGTCTGAATACCTGGTTAAGAAATCCCTTTGGTGGGCAAAGAACAAGCCTAGTGAATGAGATCTGTATAGACTCAGTGAGTGCTCCCTCCACTAGCTCATTAAAGAGGTCCACCTCTTGTCTTAGGAAATTTTGGTACAAAGACAGGGCCAATTCCCCTCCTCCTATCTCTCCATCTCTCCCCCACCCCTCTTCCCTCCATCTTCCCTTGCCCTCCTCATTCCTATCTGTCTTTTAACAGAGAGAGAATCCTTATATAACTGTAGAATGGTGGTTTTAACCCATAAAAATTTAGTCTGGACCAGACCATTTGGTTCTTTCCTTTACACACTAACATGTAAGCAAAGATAAAGCCGACTTACTTTAACCAGAGCTCTCTTGATGACATTGCCAATATCTTGCCTCCACTCAGGAATGTCAGGGTTGTGGTAATCCAAGTTTGGAGAGAATGACAATAGTTGGGACTGGAAATATTCTGCAAAGACAGAGGGTGTGTGAATGGGGCTGAGAGAGGGATGGCAGACTAGCAGATGCTGTAATCACTGTGCTTTAGGGAAAGAGTCCACTCTTCCATGTGGCCTCAACTACAATTCCTTCCTATTGGCTTCTCAAAGAAGGTGGGACTTGGTGACTGGAAGGGGATTTATTCTCCTACCATGTAGGATTCCTAGCATCTTAAGCCCTTTTTCTGGTAAAAGAAAATTATTTGAAATGAAAAGTAAGTATGAACCCCAGAAGAAGGTATTTACTATTATTGGCGGTATCATGCGGAGCTGATGATAAAGCATTAACAAGGTGGGCTTGGCTGGAATTGGGCCTTGCCACATGTCTTCCCCTTAGTTTCTCTGACCTTCCTCCTAGAAACCACTTCAGGGGACTAGATCAAAATCCTGTGTGTAGAGTGTGGGTAATGTTCAGTTTCTTGACCCAGCTGGTGGGTCCACAGGCCTCTTTAATTTGTGGTAAGTCATGAAACTAAATACTCGTTATGTGTGTACTCTCCTGTATTAAATTTACACCCCAGTAAAAATGCTTGCTTAAAAAAGTCCTCCGGGTGCCTGATGAGAGAATATCAAATTCGCAGAGATGTAGTAAAAGGTGCTCACCTGAACTGAGGCTGAAGAAGTATGTTCTGAGTCAGAGGACTTTTTAGAAAGCCCCAGGTACAGTGGCAAGCTCTAGGGGCCTGGGGGAGGTTGTGTGGAATGGTGTTGGAAGAAAAACTTGATTTAAAATAGATTTAATAATTAGGAATTGTTTTCCAGAAGTGAGAACAGGATGTTAGCCTTATTATCCACTCTTCTTTCTAGTTCTGCCTTTCCATCATAGCCTTATTCTTGAGCCTTTGTAGCCAAGGATTTAGAATTTTTCAACAATTGGTTATATGGACTTCATCTCAGTAACTTAGCTATGAGTTCTGCAAGGACAGGGAACCATGACTCCTCTTTTGAAATCACCGGTCCCCATGGCCACAAAGGGTTGGGGCTGCACAGATGTAAACACTTCAGCAGGACATCAGATCTAGATGCCTCCATAACAGTCTTTCTAGCTTAGCATCCTTCAACTTATGATATGTGCTTGTCTAATGAGAACCCCATCAGGATCACCTTAGGGAATAAGAGATGCTTGCCTATGCCCATCTGTGCCAGTTTCTTTTGCAGCCTCAGCTCTATTCAGGAACAAGGTAGAAGATATGTTTAGAAATCTCTTGTTGACCTACACAATTTCCCCCTGGTGTGGGGAATTTTCAAAGCAATCAGGGGTTGCCATGAGGGTAGGCAGATGGTATTGGTTGGGCAGGAGGGGGCATCCCAGAAAAATTTTCAGGGCTTACCATGCACAGCAATGTCTTTTGTGTCCTGGATAAGGGCATTCCCAGCAGCTACCTGGACAGTGATGGTGTTAGTGCCTTCGGCCAGGAATGTGAAGGAAATGCTGCTGTCCAAGGTGATGAGAGGCTAAAAGACAGAAGGGAAAATACCCATTTAGTCCTCTGTGGGATATCAAATTTTCTTCCTTTCTTACAAAGCTGACTGTCACAAATCTGCATGGTATTTGTGTGTCCCCAAGGGACCAAACTTGAAACAAGAAAAAAGAAAATGACTTTTTGTAGCTTCCAAAAACTGTAATTATACCCAGCATCCAGGAAGAGTAGTAATATCCTTAAAATACACTGTAAAGTGTAATCCCGAAAGATGAAGATAAGACTGGACACTCTGGATTTTGCATGTCACCCCCTTCCTTCTCCTGGGGCAAAGTAGAAGCAACATTTTTAACCTATTTCAGCTGGCTCTGGGAATAGATCATTTATTTTTCTTCTCCTCCAATATTCTGTGTCACTTGCATTTCCTCCTGTATTCGACTGGAGTGTAAGACCTTTCAGAGAGGTGGTCATATTTTATTTACTTCTGTAGCACCCATCCTTGGTATATTACTTTCATGTAGGAGAATACGCATGTTAGTTGGAGGCATGGTCCAATCGCTGGCATTTTGCATTATTATATCTGTGTTTTCCACTGCAAAGCATTTCTAACATTTTTAAACAGGTTGGAAAATAATAAACATATATATCTGTGGCCATTTGAATTCCTTTTTTCTTTTTCTGCTTTATTTTCCTGATCACAACTTCTACAGTTTTCCCAAGGATAGAGAGAAACACAACCTATTACTTTCCTGAGAATTAGGACCTTGATGAAAGCAGGTGCTTCTGAGAGAGAAGAATGCAGATCTTGAGGCTGAAGAGTCATTTTCAGTGGCCATCTTAAGGCCTGCATCCTTCCAAGTTCCTGCTGTTTTGTAAGGTACAACCCAACAGAAGGAAGCTGCTCTGAGGCAGCTCTCAAAGAGATGTCACAAGCACAGATGAGCAGACTCCCTCTCATCTTTGTATGTCAGGACAACCATAGGACAGAAACCAAGAGGGCAACTGGTTGGGGAGGCAGAGAGCAGTTCCTGAAGGTGGTGGGTGTGGGCCAGCACTTACACAGCACACTCAGGCTCTCCTGACTGAACATGGTCTAGATATGTGTATCAGAGCCCTGCAGAGCCTCACAGACGTGGCTCTCAGACAGTGTCCCTGCTGCAAGACTAGAACTGCTTTCTAGCTCAGAATTTCCAACTGGGCCTCTGAAACATAATTTGATTTCTTCTTCTTTAAAATTCTGGAGTCAGACAGGCTACCGTTGCACCACAAGTATTATGCCAAGAGAAATAAGTCAGTCAGAGAAAGACAAATACGTATGATTTCATTCATATGTGGAATTTAAGAAAAAAAGCAAATGAACAAAGAGGAGAAAAGAGAGAGAGAGAGGCAAACAAAGACAGACTCTTAACTACAGAGAACCAACTGATGGTTACCAGAAGGGAGGAGTGAGCAGGTTCAGGGTGGTGGGAGGGTTGGGTGAAACAGTTGATGGGGACGAAGGAAGGAACTTGTTGTGATGAGCAATGGATGATGGATGGAAGTGTTGAATCACTGTATTGTACACCTGACACTAATATTACATTTTATGTTAACTAATTGGAATTTTAAAATAAAATAAAATTCTGCAGTCTCCCTATTTTATGACCAGGCTGACAGCTGGAGTTGGGCAAGAGGAGAGACCTTGCCATAAGCATATGCCATACCTTCTTCTCTGTTTGCTATATGAAAGAAAGACGTGAGTATAGAAAGGAAGTATTTGTGTTGAGCATGGGGTGTTATATGTAAGGGATGAATCAGTAAGTTCTACTCCTAATATCATTATTAAACTACATTTAATGAACGGGATTTTTAAATAAAATTTTGAAAAAAAAAAAAAGAAAGGAAGAGAAACACTCTTTCATTTAACTAAGGACAGACCCCAGAGTTCAAGTATTCTTAAGGCTCAGTGACAGTACACATAAGGGTGTGGCCTTCTAAATTAAATAATGAATGAGTTGCAGATAGGTTCTATGATGTATATCAACTCCCATGGGCTGATAGTGGCTGCTTAGTGTCCTGGGTTGAGAAGGAAGCTGAAGCCAACTTGGGTTCAGTATATCAATGTTGGCCATGGCAATGGAATAATATGTAACGCAGAGTTGCCATTTCCAGTGTAATAAGAACAAAGACTTGAATTTCTGGCTTTATTTAGTTGCTATAGTAATAAATTACCTTTGGCAAAGTCAGTTTCCATTTTGAGCCTCAGTTCTTTATCCATTAGATGAAAGGTGTGGGTTGGAAAAGCTTTGAGCATGTATTCAACAATCAGAATATACGGGATTGATGAATGTCTTATGGCAAACTTTTCTAGTCTCCACTATTCAACCCATTCAATCTTAGCTGTTAGGAGACCTTCATTTGCTTCACTACCTAGTCATATTCCTTGGGATGAAAATGAGATACCACTATATACCCAACAGAATAGCTAAATTTTCTTTAAAAATGATAATATAAAATATGACTAAGGATGCAGAGCAACTGGAGCTCTCATGCGTTTTTTGGTGGGATATAAACTTAGGAAGAAGTTTAGTTTTATAAGAAATTGCAATAATTTTCCCCCAAAAAGTACCATCTTATATTTTATGAGTTAGCAATCGCAGCCTTGAGAATTTAGTCAAGAGAAAAGAAAATGTATGTCCACAAACAAACACAAATGTTCATGGAAGCTTATTTGTAACAGCCCCAAACTGGAAATAGCCCAGGAATTCATTAATAGGAAAAAGAATAAACAAGCCATAGTATATCCATACAATGAACATAAAAGTAAAAGAAAAAAAATGATATACACAACAGTATATATATGGATAAATCCCAAAACTATAAGAACTGAAAGAAGCCTTACATGAAAGAATTCATATGGCATGATTTTATATATGAAGTTCTAGGACAGGCAAATCTAATCTAAGATTTTAAAAAAAGGAGTGGTTGATTTTCGGAATTGGGGGTGAGTATTGATTGAGAAAGGGAATGAGAGAACTTTCTGGAGTGATAGTAATATTTATTTTGGTAGAGATATTTGACAAGAGTTTGGGTTACACGTGAATGCCTTTGTCAAAACTCAAAAAGTGCACACTTCGGATTTACGCATTTCATCACTGATACCACCATGGGGAAAAAAGAGTAAGGAAATACTGAACTCTAGTTAATGATTTGCAAGCTGAAGCATTTAGCACCAGGTATACTGGTGTCTAAAACTTAAAATGAGTGAAAAAATTAAAATTAACTGATGGATGGATAGAAGGACAGATAACCAGACATGTGATAAAACAAAAATAATGAAGGTTAATGGCAGACTACAGGTGGTATATAGATGTTCACTGTAAAATTATTTCAACTTTAGTGTATGTTTGAAGTTTTCCATAATAAAATGTTGGGACAGAAACATGAAAGAAATTATCAATGTGACCATTTTTCCTGATTCCATGAATGACTCTGACTATGACTATATTCCATTTTGGCTTCCTGCCATCCCTGCTGTCATCTTCACACCTCTCACCACCAGGCGTTTTTCTCCCTTAACAGTTATCTTTTCATGAAACCTTCACAACTTCCATGATATCTTCTTCAGCTTTCACTGGTCCATGTGCCTCCGCTTCTTTACATACTTTTGTAGCCTTAGACTTGGGTAGTTGGTACTCTTCTAGGCAAAGGCATCACCTTTTTTAAAAAATTAATTAATTTATTTGAAAGAAAGAGAGAGAGCAGGGTGTGGAAGAGCAGAGTGAGAGGTAAAGAGAGAATCACAAGCAGACACCCCACTGAGCATAGAGCCCAGTGCAGGGCTTGATCTCACAACTCTGAGATCCTGACCTGAGCTGAAATCAAGAGCCAGACAACCAAAAGAGCCACTCAGGCACCCCTAAAGGCATCTCTTTTGAGAGGAGTGGAATTCTTCTTGTTCCTGAAGATTTGTTCTTCTCTCCCTTGGGCTGCTTCCCTAGGAGATCCAGGAGCCAAACAAGGGTGCAGGGTGGTAAGACAAAGGGGATGCCATCTATGGTGGGAGGGAGTGTGTCATCCTATCAGACAGTTAAGGCTCTGAGTCATGCCAAATAGTGCTAATGGGAACACACGGTTCTCAGGTGGCAGGCCACAGGCTTCCATGCTAGGAAAGAGATAGGAGCTAATTTTGTTTTCCAAATTGCCTTTGTTTTTCATCAATTGATATGCTACCATGGCTGATTTTACCTTCCTTGCAAAGTTGGAACACTCAACAGGATTCCTGAATTCTTTGTTGGCCACCAATATCTAGGGTGTAATGCTAAATTAAATCAAGTATTGTAAGGTTCATTTACTAAATCTATTAGGCAAGCAGACACATTTATTAAGCCAGACCTCTGTTAATCCAAGCAAATTGGCCTTTCAGAGCTCGACAAATCTAACAGGCAGCTGATTGACTTCTCTGTCTCTGTGCTTTGTCCAAGCTGTGGGGCCAGCCCACGGTAAGACCCCTTGGAATAATATACCTCATTCCCTGCCTAGGTTGTGGGTTACATCCCTGCTCACAAACTCCCTTACTACGAAAGGTCACATATTATCCACTGAACCCAGAGAGATATAGACAAAGCTCAGGGTGACTATTTAGTTATGAGATTTCCACTTGACTAATTGAACGAGGAGCTTCAGGGAAACCTTTGGATGCAGCCTACACCAGTTCCCCAGATGCTGTAAGTCAAGTTAATATTGAACATTATAAAACCTCCACAATTTAAATGTATACCTTGATAAAATCTGCCATTCCCAAATTGGACAGACTATGCAATCACTAGGCTTGCCTTACTTAAAGCCTTCAGCAGATTATACAGTGACATGTAAAAAAGCATTTACCAGATGAAGTGGAAAAGGCAGGATACATAACGGCAGATATACTATGATTAGAACTATGTAAAACAACCTGAAATGTATACAAAGACCAGAATAAAGTAAAGCAAAAGAGGATCTATAGATG
Source organism: Taxidea taxus jeffersonii (assembly GCA_003697995.1). Classification (NCBI taxonomy): domain Eukaryota; kingdom Metazoa; phylum Chordata; class Mammalia; order Carnivora; family Mustelidae; genus Taxidea; species Taxidea taxus. The sequence continues at coordinate 164,185 of ML093184.1, forward strand.
TGTTATGGCTATGGGATTAATGTGAAAATTCATAAGGAAAAAAATCCCCTCAAACCTTCACACACACACACACACACACACACACTCAGACATATCCAAAAGCTCATCAAAAGTCTAAAGCATCACTGACAATGAATCTGATTCTATCTTCTGTCATCTCATCATAAATATGAACTTAAAACAAAAATCATCATTTATGCCATTCAAAGCCACCTGTTATGTGTCCCCCCTACCTTCTAGTTCTTTCTCTAAATCTATGCCCAAATGAATCCTCTGTTTTGTCTGTATCTGTCTATACAGAACACAACCATGTTTTACCTTTCCATACAAATCTCTTTCCCCTCCTCTGTCTCAATTCGAGTGTTTTTTCAACACCAGGTTAAGACCAACTTCATCCAAGACTCACTCCATGATCAGCAAGGTGTGCATCTATCACCATCTAGGCTGCTTGACTGGGCCAGTAACATTATATTCCTACCATCATACAACTTCAGATTCTCAAACAGATTATTTCTTAAAGGAAACAAATGGAATTTACCCTGATTTGTATTTCTCACAACGTCTAGCACAAAATATGGGCTCTTGAAAAAGATCCACAGAGCTACTGATGCAATTTCACATCCCTCCTGATCAGTTTGTTGGTATATGAGACTATTATTGAATTTTAGGAATGCTTGCTCTCTTCTATTTACTTATACATCACACTTGCTCATCATCCTTGCATTTGTGTCCATCATGCCTTCTCATTTGGACTATAACCTCCTTGAAGGTAGGGACAATGTTGTATGAGCTCCTCTAGTCTGGAGAGCACCAAATAAAGGGCTAGACATAACAGTTGGAGTGAATTAATTCTTTTTGAGAACTTGATTTAATTCAACCATCTGGGTGAACCTGTCCAATTCTCTTAGTCACAAGACACACACACACACACACACACACACACACACACACACACATACATACATACACACACACACTCACTCATAAAACATTACTTTCCAAGGTTATTAGCCTAAGTGTTTTCCCTGAAAAATGGGATAATTTCTCCATCAGTAATGTCCTAATGATTAAATTAAATAATGTGTATGAAGAGCTTCCTACAAAGCAGAAGTAGGAATAAATGCTCCAAATTAGCTCCTTTTACAGATCAGTTTGCTAGTCAAAGGGAACTAAAATAGCTCCAAAATCAGAGAACTCACCAGAACACTCAAAGACATCATTAATTTGCCAGTCAAATATGGTACTCATTGGACCAGTTATTGGGCAATGAAATCACCTCAATGTGTATCTGGTATGGTGCTGGCAAAGAGCACTGAAAATATACCTCCTTCAACTGAACCAAATGACCATCCTTAGAGATGGGAAAGAAATCTATGGAATCAAGTTAGACACACCATTGAGATGTAGATGCCATTGACAACAATGATGAGTCCAACAGTGACTAATATTTTCAAATGCTTAGATTCTAAGCACATCTAAGTTACTAATATTTACTATTCCTAATTACCATTTGCTTACTGTTAGTTACTAAAGTTACTTCTATTATTATTCTGGCATTATAATGACCAAAATCGAGGTTCAGAGAAATTACATGACTTGATTAAAGGCATATGCAAAAAGAAATCTGAGTCTGGACTGCAACCCAGATTTATCCTATTTCAAAACTACTCTATGCTGGGTATTTGAGCAACACTTCATGCTCAAGCTTATAGATGGAAACTCCTAGCTGAAGGAACATGTCAGGTCATCACCAAACCAAACCAAAAAACAAACTATAATGCCATTCTGTAATTTAAAATTTTCTGTTTTAATATGGCATAATATAGATTAGTTAGATATTTGAAATAATAACTCAGTGATGTTCATATATTTGACATTAGTATCCTTGCTCTACAGAAAAAACAACAACAACAACAACACTGAGATTTAGATCTGGTGATTTGTTCAAATGAACACAGCTAATCATTAAAGAAACAGAAACTTGACTCTGCAGTCCCTATATCCACTTCTGTGTTTATTTATCAAAGATACTAATCTAGTAAGGGCCTTAAAATTCAGATCTTAGGGACGCCTGGGTGGCTCAGTTGGTTAAGCAGCTACCTTCGGCTCAGGTCATGATCTCAGCGTCCTGGGATTGAGTCCCACATCGGGCTCCTTGCTCGGCGGGGAGCCTGCTTCTCCCTCTGCCTCTGCCTGCCTCTCTGTCTGCCTGTGCTCTCGCTCTCTCTGTCAAATAAAAAAATATATATTTAAAAAGAAAATTCAGATCTTAGAATACTCAAAGAGAAAAACAAAATGAAAAGGGAAAAATGGCACGGTAGAGAAATGCTGTGTCTCTAGCTCCTCGAGGTTTCTGAGTAAATCACTGTGTTGACAATGGCCAAGAACTACGCCTGACGGTGACTGAACTAGGACTTCAGGGTCTGTAACCTCTAGAAGACAAACAGGTTGATGCAGCTAAAGCATCCTGGGACTGGGGGTGGAGCATGGTAGCAGGGAGTTAGGAGACCTGGCTCTACAATTAACCAGATGTTTGAACTTGGGATGCTCATCTCACACAGGGAGCTTTACTTCGCTAACGTACCAAATGGGGATCTTAATAACCAACCTCTGTATCTCTTGTTCTGGTGAACAATAAGTCCAGAAATGCAAAAGCTTTGTAACCTATGTTAAGAAACTGACTTGAAAGTGTACAGCATGAACAATGCAAACCGAAAAGGGTTCCTTGTGCCCATAAGTGTAGTTCTTTTTTCAACCCATCCTAACTTCCAGGTTTTATATCAAAATTAAAAGCATCCATTTAGTGAGTACGTAGTGAGTGTCAGGGAGTTATATAGTATCTCACTTAGCTTTCACAACAGTCAAGATGATAAAGGCATTATTCACTCCAGTTTGTGTTGAGCAAATTAAATTTTAGGTCAAATGACTTCCTCGAGCTCACGTAGCCAGCAGTGTCTCTGTGACTTCAAGGTCCATGTTTACACCACCATATCATTGCCTCCCTAAGAAAGAGCAGGGTGAACCTTCTCCCACTCCTATCATGCAGGGCCTGAAGTTCTTTTCAGTCATCTCGAAACAAACAAAACCATCATTGTTCATTCCTTTTTTAAAGGAATTACTATATAAGAACTGAGTATTTATTTCTTCTTTCTTGAGATGTCCAGCACTTCCAAGTCTGATATGATATCTTTCTTAAATTATTTTTCAAAAATGAAAGATCTTGGGGTGCCTGGATGGCTGAGCTGGTTAATCATCTGACTCTTGATTTCAGCTCAGGTCATGATCTCAGTGTCGTGAGATCAAGTGCTATGTCAGGCTTCACCTTCAGCACCAAGTCTGTTTGTCTCCCTCCCTCTGTTTCTCCTCCCACATGTGCTTTAAATAAATAAATAAATAAAACATTTTTTTAAAAATGAAAAGTCTAAGATGAGCAATGACAATCACATCAAGAATGGTCAAGAAAAATGTAAAGACAAAACCAGGAATAGAGAAAAACATTAAGCCATTACATTTAGGGACCCTCAGCCTAAGTGCTTCCAAATCCTTTTATATTAAGTGGTCATCGTTGACACCAGTGTCACCATCACCAGTAGCTGGGAGTAGGGAGGATGTGACAAGTTCAGAGTCTGGCCCTCTGAGTACCCTTCTTAGAGACTTATCAGCATCCCCTGCCACTCCTAAAATGAACCTTGGCCTTGTAGATCGCCTAGTAAGTCTTGAAGAAAGGTTCTTTATATGAATTACCCCCTTTGATTTTCATAGCCTTGCATTTAAAGAGAGAATTCACATTTCCAGATGGAGTCACTGGGTCCAGAGATGCTAAGTGACTCTCTTAACATTATATATCTTGTGGGTGGAAGGCCCAGGATTAAAAAAAAAAATAGGGCGAATGAAGTTTTAAAAATATTGATTACGGGGACGCCTGGGTGGCTCAGTTGGTTGGGCAGCTGCCTTCGGCTCAGGTCATGATCCCAGCATCCTGGGATCGAGTCCCACATCGGGCTCCTTGCTCGGCAGGGAGCCTGCTTCTCCCTCTGCCTCTGCCTGCCTCTCTGTCTGTCTGTGCTCGCTCTCTCTCTCTCTAACAAATAAATAAATAAAATATTTAAAAAAATATATTGATTATGGAAGCAAGTTTGTGGAGCTTCTCAAGGTACTCTTTCTTCCTTAGGATTGTTTAAACTTTCCCTATTATAATAATGAACCTGGTATAGAGACAAATGTGGTATTTAATTCTGTGGATTCATAGCTTCACTAAGTACACCCTATTATTCCCATCCCTGGTGCCCCCAACATCAACATGGCAGTTGGGGCCCAAGAGATATCAGCACAGATCTACTCAGACATAGATCAGAAAGGGCCAAACCTTGGTGCTATTGCCGAACCACCAGAAATAGGTAAGGGTTCCCAGTTGACTGGGCCACACAACTGCACTGATGTTGACCTCCTTATTTCTTATGGCGACAAATGGCACTCGGAGATGAACATGCTCCACAGGACCTGGGGGAACATGGGAAACAATGTCAATGTTTCTGTTCTTGGAATAAACAAAGTTTATCACACCCCCAGCTTCTTTTTTTTATTTGATTTTTAAATTTTTTATAAACATATAATGTATTATTAACCCTAGGGGACACCCCCAGATTCTTAATCTTAACCCTTATTACCATCAACTATAATAAAACAAGGATCACAAACACAAATGTTGAAATGTGTGTGTGTGTGTGTTTGTGTGTCTGTATGTCTGTGCGTACGCGGTTGAAACAAATCACCTTGTATAATAGGGAACTCAAATTAGGCTTCAGACTTTTTGAGTGACATCTGAAATTCATTTACATCTGATGTGCCCAACCATGAATGCTTATGAATCTCCAATCCAAGGACAAAGCTAGTTGACTAGACACTTAGCCAATAAAGGAAGATAAACAGCAGTCTCTTTCATTTCTGACAATTAGCTTGTATTGTGATGTGGGGTCAGTGCATCGTGTGGAGGGCTCTTCCATTATCCTTGATTGTTAATTGGTTCCATCCTCTTCAACAATCCGCCATTGTGCCTGTCCTCTGCAATACTCAGTGGGTGTCACTCAGAAGCTGGGAAGGCTGTTTTACAAAAAAGAAAATGTGTATCTCCCTAAATCAAAGGAGAAACAAAGGCCATGTTCCCAAAGAATAAAAAAGCTGCTTGCAAAAAGGTGACCAAATTTCTCTTTGTTTCCCTCAGAAAACTGATATAAGCAGGAAGAGAACATACATGAACATACCCTACCCATAATAAATGAAGACTGTCATTTAACTCATTTCCAAAATAAAATGAGAAGAGGAAAGAAAACGCTGATGGGAAACATTAACATGTCAGTGTCACACTCTGGGATGGAGATGAGATGTTATTTTCCAACTTTGGGGGGTTTTCTCCTTCTCCTTTCTCCCCTCCTTTCTTTTCTCTTTTACTTCCTTCCTCCTTCCTTCTTAGCTTTTCTTATATCCCTCCTACTTAACCAAATTGAATTAAAGTATTCTAATTAGCTGTTCACACAGTGCTAGTGCATAGTTTCCAGTTTCCATTATGATAGCGCTGATGTGCGAACACGGCTAAAGGTCAAGACTGCAGTCCGCACATCTCCTTTGCCTGGGGGCCCTGAGTTCTTCTCACAGGTGGGACATTTTCCTGACCACTCAGCCTTCACTATTTACATCATGGGTCACTCTGGGGACAGCTCAGTTTAAAGGGAAGACAACAGATGTCTTCTTCTTATTTCTGGTCTGGTTTAAATTTAGCTGTATGATCTTTTCCTCTATCTTCCAGAGCCGTGACACTACCGCATCCCCTGCCTTCCTTAGAGGAATAAGAACATCTGACTAGGACATGCGGATGTTAAAAGGACTATAGCATTAGTTTTGGGTTGTCACTATTTCTACCATCACCATTGCCACCATCACTGTCTCCGTGTATCATCGGGTAAAGGTCCCTCAAAGACAGTGGGAGTTTGTCTGAGTCTCACTGTGTTGTAGGTAGATTTATGTTGGGGGAGAAGAGTTGGGACAAAGACTGATGTTTAAGTGAAAGGAGCAGCCTGGTTGGCTTGGCCCTGTCCATACTGCATTTTCCAGAACAAGCAACAAGTGTTTGAGAATCTGTGTATTTACCACCTGAGAATATCTGTGCCTACATCTCTCTGACCACAGACAGATGACCTGAAGGTTTTCTCCCAGCAAATGATTTCTTTTAGCAAATCATTTTAACCTTGTTGCTTCAGAAACACATTTGGCTGAAGGGTTAGTTATTTTCAATAAGAAAGTCTGCTCAATTATTTTTGCATGATTTGATTGTTCGTGAAAACAATAAAAAAATGAAACACGAGGTATGAATAAATACTGGTTCCTCTTGTGACTTTATTTACTCATTTGTAGGATTTTATGTGATTTATCTTTCTTTGTTGTTAATGTTTTGCTGATCCGTGGGGAAGAGAACGAGACAGTAGGAAGGAGTCCCTGACCAGCCATGTCCTGGCAGGAAGGCGAGAACTTTGTGTCTTACAATAACACCTCAGAGTCTTTCCCGGGGCCCAGATGCAGAGCTCATTCCTCCCCTGCTGGGAAAAGGGCACTTTACCCTTAAAGTCAAAATTCCTGTTATTTCTCTCCTCAAAACGCATGAAGCTCATTCCCTTGCCAGCTCTTCAGAACCCCGGGCCTTTCCACAGTTAAGTGATCATACTGCTAATGGCTTGTGGCCCTGGAAATTCTTCTCAGCTTTCTGTCACTCAGGGGCCTTGGTCCAGCCACACATTGTCAGGGACCTATGCTCAAAAAGATAAAAGGAGATCTCCTTCTGCCTAAACTCATGCCAAACAAAAGGATATGGCTTCCATGAATTGGCACACCATCAAACATAATCACATGTATTCCAGCTTTAAGATAAGCATGTTTGGCTAAATAGAATCTCAAGGAACAACAACATGTAACAGCTTTTTAGGGCAAAGAACCTGAGACAGAAGCTCCAGGCTTCAACCTAGGGACGGATACACCATAGACCAGGGAGAAGAAAGCTGAAGGGCTGAGGAGAGACCATAGAAAATATCTAAAATCCTGTCAAATAGTGCTCTTTTTGATAAAAATCTAATAATCTGTGTGAGATTGGTTATTATGGGTGGCTAACAACTACTTTTGTTAGCTAATGGCCCAAGGTGAGGCCAAGAGTAGTTTCCACTATAATAACTGTCTGGTAAATGCAGCCATGATTGATGTGGAGGGAATTATGAGCATGATAAAAGTTTCAAGGAACATTTCCTCCTTCAAGCACATAACCCATAGTATAAATCGGTTCCTAGCTGTTGTATTTTTTGCCACTAAGATACACTGGGCTTTATACCCTTCAGGCAGGTCCACTATTGGAAGAATTAGGAATATGGGTGGGGAAGGTGATTGGGATAGAGAAAAGTAAATTTCTCTCTTTGTCTTCATTTTTAAATGCAGCAGTAGTGTCAGGCAGAAAGCTAGTGGGTAGTATTTAGCAATTACTATAACACACCACATTCATCATGAGCCAAGCTGGGTATAAGTGGCATTTCACATACTGTGCAGGAAAATGTTAACATAGACCTGAAATTGTCATCCTTAGAAAGTCTTGTATGCAAGACTGGTCCTTGCTAGCATCTGGAAACTTGGCTTTGAGAATATTTCCAGTCAACATTTAACTGATGAGAGTGGTTCACTATGCCTAGACTGTTTCTGCCAACAATATGGTTTATTCTAAATATGTACATTCCTTGAGATGTCTGGAATTCTGGCAGATACTTGGCAGAGGAGCCTACTTACTAGTCCTCAATACAAACCATGGGTACCCTATGGCCCAGCAATTGCACTGCTGGGTATCTACCCCAAAGATACAGATGTAGTGAACAGAAAGGGCACCTGCACCCCAATGTTTTTAGCTGCAATGTCCACAATAACCAAACTGTGGAAGGAACTGAGATGTCCTTCGACGGATGAATGAATAAAGAAGATGTGGTTCATATGTACAATGGAATATTACTCAGCCATCAGAAAGGATGAATATCTACCATTTACATCAACATGGATAGGGCTGGAGGTGAAATAAGTGAAATAAGTCAACCAGAAAAACATAATTATCATATGATTTCACTCACATGTTGAATATAAGGAATAGTGCAGAGGACCATATGGGAAGGGAGGGAAAAATTAATGGGAAGAAATCAGAGAGAGAGAGCCAAATGATATGAGACTCTTGACTTGGGGAAATAAACTGAGGATTAAGAAAAGGGAGGTGGGAAGGGGGAATGGGATAATGGATGATGGGCATTAAAGAAGGCACATGATATGAGCACTGGGTGTTGTACTCAAATGATGAATCATTGAACATTATATCAAAAATTAATGTACTATAACTTGGCTAGTTGAATTTAAATGAAAAAATAATTAATTAATATAAAAGCAAAACAAAACAAAACATGGGTACTGAATCTCTAAGGAATTTCTCTGATAAATAGCCCTCCTCACATGTTCCTGGAACTCCTTGCTAGAGAAATTACACATGTCTTGTGTGACACCATGCGGGGAGGATTCTCTGGAGGGTACAACTGGTCTCCTCCAGACTTTGACCCATGGCCCTTTTCCCTTTGCTGATCTTGCTATTTCCCTTGTAATAAATCAGAGTCTGAGTATTATGTAGAGTCCTATGAGTCCTTTTTTTTTTTTTAAAGAATTTTTTTTTTTTATTTGACAGATCACAAGTAGGCAGAGAGGCAGGCAGAGAGGAGGAAGCAGATTCCCTGCTGAGCAGAGAGCCCGATGCGGGGCTCGATCCCAGGACCCTGAGATCATGACCTGAGCCGAAGGCAGAGGCTTTAACCCACTGAGCCACCCAGGCGCCCCTCCTATGAGTCCTTTTAGTGAAGCAACAAACATGAGGGGGTGACCTTGGGGACCCCTGAGCCATACACATAATCCAGTCTGATTCTCATAGCTTTCTTATAACCTAAGTACTAAGATGAGGAATCAGAAGTTTGTAAAGAGTACAAAACTTAAAAAAAAAAAAAGAGTACAAAACTTGACCAATATTATATGTTTAACAAAGGCATATGATCAGATTTCAAACAGAGGTCTTGTTGCTCTAAACTCTGGCTTAAGAACAACTTGGACACCACCTGCCTGGGTTTTTGACCTGGTGTTTCTGACACAAAATGAGTAAGTTGGTAGAGTGTGGCCCATAGTTCTAGTAGCAACTGCCCTCCCCTACCAGAATGCAAATTCTGCCAGGTCCAGGCCATTCATGTCTGTATTGTTGCTTCCCCAGGTCCTTGCAGAGTGCATATATATATCAACAGACATTTGTTAAATGAATTAGTAAATAATTGGGTGTTTTATTTATAGTCCCTATTTGCTGTTATAGGAGCCCCATGAGGCAAAGTACCAGTTAGAATTAAGCCATTTTAAAGTTGGAGTTCAGAAGACCCACAGAAGAAACAATTTATCTCATGACCATGTAGTCTGGTATCTTTAGGGACAGAACTGATCTATAATCCAGATGTCCTCCTATACACATCCCCTCTCACTGCCCTTGTGCTACTATTAGGATCAAAATGCTAGGAGATTAGGTGGTTTGCAGTTTTCCAGAAACCTTTTAAATGTGGGTTTTTTGTATAGTGGAGTTTGTTGTCACTGAGTTGGAGGTACTCCTTGTATTCACTTAGACCCTTTTTAAATATACATTTCACCATAAGTAACATATTACTCCCAAAACATCATGGGGTAAATAAATTATAACTATGGAATCCCTTAGGCCCATGAATACCACTGATAAGGGCATAGGAAATCAATACCAGACTCATAAGCATATGTCTTGACCCAACATTCTAAAATCATACTTTTTAAGTTCTAGTGTACATGATTTAAGTCCCAGGATAGCAGATACACAAAATGTATCCCGGACAAAGTAGTTTAGAACTTTAGCTGTTGTTTGGTTTGTGCCAAGCAATGGTCAATAGCAGTGAAATATATTCTAGAACAACAACAAAAAAATTGGAGAGTCTTTAGAATTGTTTATAACAGGAGTGAACTTGCAGTAATCTTATATGTAAGAATTAAGCTCTTTTTTGTGTTCAGTACTACATTTAAAAAATCTAAATGTGTCTCTTTAATCCTTCTTTCAGTCTTCCAACAGAGATTACAAACTTCCTTTGATTTGGGCTGCCTTCACTCACAGCAGCTTGAAAGTGAACTTGTGACTGTGAACCAGATGAGTTTCTTCTTCCTAGATCCTTATGAGTCTCTAAAGCAAAGGGAAGGGACTTTGACCTGAATGTGTGTCTGCCTGCATACACTTCCATCAGTACACAGTGGAACTGAAAAGAAGGGCACAGTTGGCAATGTTATCCCATCCTGCAAAATAATCTACTTCAGTATCAGAAAACTGAAACACAGATGAGCACACATCTCAGTCTTTCAATTTGGGTCATTACTTGGTGTAGTAGTCACGGCAAATCTAGTCTCAAGTCTGCATCCTAGATGTCTGTGGAGAGCGGGAGTTGTCACTGGAAGGAGCGTAAGAAAGGAGATGGTTCAGGCTACTTACAAACCACGTGTAGGAAGAGGACAGCAGTGTCCGAACCCAGGCTGTTCTCCGCATAGGCCGTCACCTGGAAGATTCCTGCGCTCTTGTACACATGCTTGATGCCATCCTCGATGGGGCTGAAGTTAGCATAGGACACCGCAATTCCATCCCCAAAGTCCAGCTGGATGTTTGTCCTTTGGAGATCACCCTGAACGGGAGGAACAGCAGTTGGCCAGGGCTCATTCCCATGGTCAGGTCTGACTCCTATGGGATGCTTGGTCCTGTGTCTCCAGCATCACTCTTCTGGGGACCCACAGCCACTCCCAGGAGGCTGAAGCACCCTCTACACAATTAGCAATCAGACCCTTATCTGATATCTAGCAGGCACTATGGACAGGTACTATGGACCTGTTATTCCTGTATACCCAAGCTTGGGGCAGCTTGAGCTGGTTGAACAGGCACTAGGGGATAGCAGAAAGCCTCTAGGGAGCTCCAGAGTGGGAAGGCTGAGGCATTCCCTGGCTCCCTCACAGACTTGGTTGAATTATTCCTCTCCTGTGTCAAAATCAAAACAACAACAATAATAGTAACAGCTGACACTTATGAAATTTCTTTCCAGTTCAAAGTAATTAATCTCACAACTTTATAATGCAAAAAGCATTACTGCCCCGTTTTACAAATGGAGACAAAAATAAATTAAGTAAGCAGACCCAAGTTACACAACTAGTAGTGGAAGAGACAAGTTTTGAACCCAGGCAGTCTGGTTTCAACACTGATGCTCTCAACTACATTGCTATAATTATAACTGTTTCATGTTTTCAGATTTATTATTATGTTATAAGCATTATGCTAATCACTTAACACATGCTCTATGCAACACTTTCAAAATAACTCTGTGAGATAGGATGGTTATTCCCAGTCTAGACATGAATCCTGCTTACCAGTCAAAATTACATCTGTGTTCTGTTGACCTTGGATTTCCCTAAACCTGCCTACACCCCTCTTCCCCGAAACCTTTTCCATCACAGCTCATCAATATCTCTGCTTCTTGGAAGGCCAAGAGCCCCTGGGCTGCTGCCTGGTGGTATGGGGCATGGGTTCAGGGAGTGCATCTCACCATCCCAAGCTAATACTTGGCTTCTTAAGAGGTGATGTTGAACCCCATCCTTCCTTGTTCCTCCTCCCACTATACTAGGTCAATGACTTTGGATAAATGCAATTGAACCTGACCACAAAACAAGGATCCTATGTAAAAAAGAAGAATCAGCTCTCTCTATTTACAAAGATGGTTGATGGAATAAAAAGGGATACACATCATTTTGGAATTATGAGCCAATCCTACTGTCCAGTGAATGTGTACTGATCACAGTTTCATGTTCTGCCTTATCCCCCATGGCAACCCAGATGTGAGTGAAATATTGATCGTGCTCCCTTGCCCCCTGCACAATGTTGACTACCCTTGAGTTTATGAATATAAATTGAAGTGGAAATGAACTGGAGGCAATTCAAATGGATAAAATCGTGGCTCTTCACATCCATTCAAGAGAAGGTTTTTATAATGCTGGTCCTGGAAACTCCCTAGTGGAAATGTGATAATGACCTCCTCTGAATCTTAAAGTCCTTTAATTCAAGCACCCAGTGTGGGTGACGGCTAAAGAATCTGTCAACCCAGGATAAGGAACCTTCACCATCCTGTTCAGTATGGGCCAGAGTTTAAAGGTTTCTAAAGTATTCACATTTGGGGAAAAAAAAAACAAACTGGCTTGCTTTGGTCTCTTTCCAAGATCTGAAGAGCACAGAGCAATTTGCATACAAATTTAGAGGGCTTTGTAAATCAGGCAAGCTTTCTTGCCCCACCACCTCAACAAGGAGTGCCTGAAAAACTCCCTGGTTTGGGAAAGAGATGAAATAGCTCATATAGGGAGCAAGAAGCATAAGGCAGAGCTATTTCCATCCTGGAATGAATGAATGCAGGCTGATTTTACTGCCCCGATTGCAAAAGACACAAAAAAGTGAAATAATGGAGCAACTAGTTGATGGAAAAGCAACTAATGTGACATTCTCCATACAAATAAGTTTAAAGGATGGCAATGATCTTCCCCCACACTCACACTCATACTTTCAAGACCCTTTGAAAGCCCTATGGGCTTTTTTAATCAGGAAGGTTTAAGGGTTAGAATAAAGCAAAAGAGGCTCTGGGAGTAACAGAAAAAAAAAAAGAAAAAAGAATTCCATTCTTCTGGCAGAGTTTAGAGTATATGGTCCTCTGGTGATAAACATTCCTTCAACAAAGCAGACCCTTAGGGAGGACCTCAAGGAAAATATTCAGACCCGCATCTCCCAGAGACAAGTGGGCCACCTGGAGCCTGGGTCCATGATGTGGGATGAAGGAATGAGGTCCCTGAGTATCTAAGCCTTCTTTTACCTTGTGTTTTCTCACCACTGACTCTGGGACTGGGCCTTGTAGGGACACGTGATCTTTTTCTTCCCTCTCTTGGAACAGGGAGTTATGACCTCAGAGACCCAGGACAACACCAACCTCTTCCATGAGGATGATGAAGGTCGCATTATGCCCCTGCTCTGCTACCAGGCGTCCGTCGGTTGTCACCACATGGAGGCCACGAGGGGCTTTTCCGGGACACATCTGGGCCTTGGCCGTGTACTTCTCCCTCAGCCCGTCTGTGCAGTTGTTGGACACAATCCGCCGGTACCTGAGGAGTATTGACAGTTGTCGGTGGTGTGGGGGTACGTGTGTGTGCACGTGTGTGCGAGTGTACGTGTGCGCAGGTTAGAAAAAGAGTGCAAGAAAACCAGAGTGAGAGATGTTTCACACAGCGGCTCCTAAAAACTGAGTCTCAGCGAACAAAGCTGCGGAACTGTTATCCCTCCATCTGAGGAAGAGCAGCTCTTTAAACATTATTATTGATCCTACCTGGTGAGCCACGGATCAGATCAGTGTCTAAACCAGCCAAGAAAAATCAATGTCTGACTCACATGTGCGATGGAAGGAGGCGAAGCCACTGGACTAGCGGAGCAAGAAAAGCAGGTGTTCCTTTCTGTGAGGAAGGGCCTTGTTCCTACTTCCCTAAGGCCCTGCCCAGCTCTTTCTGCAGCTTGACACAGCTAGAAGATCAGACCCTTACTCTGACTCATCAGAAAGCCTCTTCCTGCCTTCCCTCTACCCCCCAGGACATCAACCCATACTTTTGTACCGACTAGTCCTGGCTCCGGAGCCATTGGGCTATTTTATAGCATCTTCTCTCTCCTTGCTAATATTTCACTTCCCACTGAACACAAATGCCAGATCCGATGCACACTGCTGAGGGAAAATTAGCTCAGAGAAGTTATTAGCATGGGAAACCTCCCCACAAAGCACTGTGGCCTTTTAGGACAAGGGCCTCTTTGTGCATAGTGATGCCACGTCACGTCACTTGACCACTGATCTGAGCATGGGAAATTGAGCCAATGGCTTGCCCACCATCCTGACCTGTAGGGCAGACATTATTTCCACTATCTATAAGGCCGCATGCAATCAACCTCCTGGTAAACCCGCATAATATAAATGCACCACCACCATCATCATATCCCGTCTTCTTTTACCCTATATGTCGGGAGTAATTAACCCAGCTATCCACGTTGCCTTCTTCTGATGGCCCTTCAGTTGAAAGCAGATAAAACAAAATCTTTTATGAATTATATTTATCTTCCACTATACCTGATATTTTTCCTGGTCCTTTCTTCACTTCCCACCTCCCAAACAGTGCTGAACTACCAGCCCTAGATCTCCATCTAAAGATCTCAGGAGGATGTTAAGCAAATGTTGTGTGCAGTAACTGCCTCAGATAGAATTACAATATATCCCCTTCTAGATATACATTATTTTTAATTGCCAGCTGAACTCATAATGGGTCTAGAGCTGTGCTGTCCAATACACTAACCAATTTCTATCTGTGGCTATTGAGCACTTAAAATGTGGTTAGTCTTGCTTGTTGAAATGATACTATCTTGGACATAAAAGGTTAAATAAAATATACTATTAAAATAAACTTTTCCTTTATTTTTTTTTAATATAGCTACTGGAAAATTTTAAATTGCATCTGTGACTCATATTATAGTTCTTCTGGTCAGCACTAGTCTACATCATCAAACTTTTGAAATCAACTTATACTTTTTTGCTGACTTCTAGTCATTTATAAGATATTTAATTTTTACTTCTGGCAGATATTTTGCTGGGTATCACATCCTAAAGTCAACTGGATATCCTCTACTCTTCCTCTTCAACCTCAATTGGCCAGCTGGTTGACAACTTGTAATGTAAGCCAACATTTAAGCAAACTAGAGATATGTGTAGATATTTGTGGTAAGTCTTTTGAAAAAATACAAACGGTCTTTCCTTTTAATCTCCCTGATTTATTTGGTTGGCTATTTGGGATTTTGCCTTATTTGGAGTTATACCTAAGTCACTTCAAATTGGGTGTACCTAAGTGTGTCACATGATCATAGGAGATGTTGAAATGTAATTTGGTGGCTTAGCTGACCACTTGTGCCCATCATATTCCTCTTCCTCAAAGTTTATAACACTATGTTTTCTGATACCGTATTTCTAAATTCATGCTGCTGGATCTGTAATGTGAATGGCTTCAATGCCTGAACCAGACACTTACAATAAAATTATATTAAAAGTGCTTAAGCCCCAGCTCAAGGCCCAGCAACAGTCCCCTAGAACTAAATGTTGAGCTAAAAATTCTTGAGTTTTGGTAACTTACACCACTCAGTACATCTCTTCCATCACTTTTTTTTTAACCCTCTGTAGACATCACTTGAGTAGACAGTACCTACCAACCAATATTTTATAACCAGAGAAGGTAAAAGTACTGAGATGGCGAGTAACTGATATGAAATGACAGAATACCCATTGAAGGAGTTGAGACCAGAGTCCAGGACACCTTTATCTTTTGCGACTCAAAAGAGTAGTCCCAGGACAGCAATGACAACATTCATGGAGCTTCTCAGAAATGAAGAATTTCAGTCCCACCCCAGATCTACCAAATCAGAAGCTGCATTTTAACAAGACCACCAGGTGATTCACAGCACGTTAAAATCTGAAAAATGCTGTCTCAGACCGCCGATCCATTTTCCAACTCTCTTCTGGCAAAGGAGAGGGGAAGACAACAAGTCTTTAAGGCAATATTTTTTCAAACACCTGAGTAATTGCAAGTGAGCAGGAAGAGAAACACACACATCATCGGGCCATTAAAGAAAGTGTGGGGCTTGATCTTCTTATTCCAGGGAGCCCTAGCATGAGGCTTTTGAATTTTTAGTTTCAGTTTCCAGCACCAGCCAAGAAGAGCTTTAGTCCATCTACCCCTGGAGAGTCCTAAAATACGTGCCTACTACTTGTATTAATTTATTTCCCTCAGGGCCCCCAAAATAAGGTGGCATCTCTTTCCAGAAGAGAAGGCCTGACCAAAACCAGCTATGGTCTGTCAGAGGCAAATGGAAAAAGGCACTGAAATCTAGAAGTCAGAAATCTCTTCAGATATTTCTAAAAAAGCTAAAGAACTCCTCAGCCTTCCTCAGAAGCCCCTTGTAAACAAATTCTCTATGCTCTCTATGAAACTTGCTTCAACAGAAATGCTACCTTTAATGCCAACCTAGGGAAACAGAAGAATAGTGAGTAGAGTTTCTTTAGGTATTTTACTTACCCGGTGCTGTTTAGGTAGCTTTGACCAAGGCTGCAGTCCTTTGATGGGGATGCTGGGTTGTACCAGAAAGCTGGGACACACTGGCTCTCTCCATGTCTCTCATAGCCATAGTCACTGTCCAGAAAATGAATATTGCCCACTGGTATAGATGCAGGAATGCTAAAACACCCTCCCCCCACATACACAAACACAAATACATCCCTACAGCCATTCAAAAAGCTGCAGTGCATTCTTTCAAATATTCCCAGCAAAGAGCAAATATTCAGACTTTGTGAATGGAGTTTTAGGTTTAGAAATAATCCTCAATCATTGGAAATCCAGTGCACAGAAGACATAGTGTATTATCAAATGAAGATTCCAGGTTTAAAAAAAGGTATGGATGTATATCCTATAGCAGGTACACTGGCTGAAGCTGGGTATCAGGGATGCTAGAAGCTTAAAAGAATCCTCTGGATCAAAGTGGAATTACTGACAGAAGTAGGTGACAATGAAAACCAAGAAGATGATTTTAAAGGCCAAATTCATTTCTGGGTAAGATTCCACAGGTGTTATTTGAAAATTAATTTCACAGATTTTATTTTAACTTTTCCTACAAATTCTTCCTCAAACAAATACATACATTTGCATTCCTATAATACAAATAGCCATTCAAACTGTCCCAAATACATATAACACAGCTCCCGTTTCCCTATAAGAATAGCACAAAATTGTGGTTCTTTTCCATGTTTTCATAAAAGCCTCGCTATAATAAAAAAGAAAATCTGGTATAATTCCCTCTTCTTCCCTCCCATTTCAAAATGAAGAAGTAATAGAGCAGGGTAGAGAGGAGGGCCCCCATCTGAAATGCGAATGGTGTTTCCTTACTTCTTGGGAGCTTCATAAGGCTCCCAGATGCATAAATGTCAGAGTAGAAAAAAGTAATAATGTAAGTATTATTGCTCTTGAAACCAACCAGAGGTTAGTGAGGGTGGCTTCACTTGGCAGGAGAAATCATGCTTCTAAGTTAAGCATCCAAGTCATTCCTGAAACCCACAGGCCGGGCAGAACAACCTGGACATTTGAATATTGATCCACTGAGTGGTAATGAAACATAAAACAGCAAGGAAAATCACTCTCTCCAGACCTACCCCTCCTTTCTTTTTCTGCTCCAATGTTCTTTGGGCCAAGATTTAATTAAAGCCCAATGAAAATGGAGGCAAATTTTGGTCTATGTGTGTGACTAGGGTAGGAATGGAAAGGACATAGGAATACAAGTTCAAGTCCATGTTTATTTATTACTCAATATGTGCACTGTCCTGTGAAAGAAGTGCAATAGTCTTTGCCCTCAAGGACTTCAAGTCTTTGGGGAGAGGGATACAACATGCCTCAAATCCAACCAAAGGACATACAGCATGACGCTGAAAATGATAATACAGTATGAAGTGGTACCATCAGGAAGCACCAACTGACTGACGAGATTATATAAAATGTCCTCCCAGCATCACCACATCCTACCTTCTCACCATCTTCTTCCACACCAGACGCCTACCTGAACAGTCCAGACGAACTTTTCAACCCTCTTTGTCTCTGCAATGTGTTAGTCCCTGGGCTTGAAGCACTCTACCTTGCCTGTGTCTGGTAGTTTGCTAAGTATCCTTCTTCAACATCTAGGTCAGATGAGGCCTTCCCTAATTTCCCAGACAAAATCTTTGTGACCTTAGCATGTTGGGAACATTGAAGCTACAGAGATCTCTGTTCATTTTGTTTGCCCACGTAAGAGTTCAGACCAGTACTTAGAATGTTGGAGGTGGTAAATATTTACTGAGTGAATGAATACTCCAATTATGCTTAAAAGCAATTACACTAATTATGCCCCTGAATTGGGTCTGTCTCTGCAGGCAGATGTGAGCCCATAGTTGACCTTCCAGTGTGGTCCACAGAAAGCATCCAAGTGTGCCACAGAGGCCTGAGCTAGAAAGGTGGCATGCAAGACCATGAATCTCAAGACCATATCTCAAGATGTGGCATGTTTATATGAAACTGGAAGAAAAGGAGAAAGGGACATGTCTGTCAAGCTAATCTTTTGCCATGCCTCCTGATCAATGATTAGAGAACTCCCAACTGGCAAGTTCACTGGGAACTTTGTAGCAGCTTGTAACCGCTCATGAGAATAGACTTAAAAGTTCAGGAATGTTGCAAGCTCATTGATGGTTGTTAAACACAGCCAGTATCAAAACTTAAGTTACTTCACTCTGACCCTCTCCCCTCTCATACTGTTTCTCACTCACTCTCTCTCTCTCTCTCAAATAAGTAAATAAATAAAATATTTTTTTTAGAAAAGGCGGGGGCGCCTGGGTGGCTCAGTTGTTTAAGTGTGTGCCAAAGGTTCAAGTCATGATCCTGGAGTCCTGGAACCAAGTCCCATATGGTCTCTGCTTCTCCCTCTGACCCTCTCCCCGCTCATGCTGTTTCTCACTCTCTCTGTCTCAAATAAGTAAATAACCAAAATCTTAAAAAAAAACTTAAGTTATTTCAAATTTTAAATAAATTATATTTGAAAGGTAACGAACACACAGATGCCTCATGATTTTGCTACATTTATTATTATAAAAATATTGTTATATATAAAACGTTATGTATTATTATTTTACCTATGGTCCTGAGGTTATTTACATTTATGTGCCTGTGTGGTAGAAATACTATATAATGTGCTACTGGACATCTCTTCTCAATTCTATATTCTCTAATGTTACATTGATAGCTCGAAATCGGCCACATTTGGGGATATTTATAACAATCAGCAAATGCTACTAACGAGGGCTTACTTATTTATTTGTTCTAAGAGAGCCTGTAGTTAAATATTTACCAGCACAGCACTGAATATCTGATTTCTAAGCATTGCTTATCTGTAGAAACATTTGGGCTGTGGTGTATCTGCACTGCTTCTAGAAAATTCCCCAGTTGTTCAATGAGCTAAATCTATTGAATGTTCTGCTAACCCTAAGAAATATTAGTAACCTTTGAAGGAAGGGTGCCCTCCTAAACAGCTTCGGGAAGCAGAGAAATGTCTTAATGCTCCTTCCTAAATGTAACCATCTTTAGCAGTTCTGTTCAGCTCTGCTACCTGTTAGCGATGCAGTAATTAAAAAAGGTGCATCAGGCATGCTGTTTAGCCCCAAAGAGAAAAAGCACCTCATTAATATTTAATAACATTAACAGAAACATCACTAGCTGCCCCTGAGCTGTGGACTTCTTCATTAACTTCTGCTAAATGTATATTAAAATCTCATACTGCCCAACCTACCCCCCAGCTCTGAAGTTTGCATGATTTCAACAAACAAGCAGTTCCAGCTGCTGCTCCAACTTTCTGGGGAAAAGGTGTTTTTCTGTTGAATTGTGACATTTGGAAAGAATGTGCCAGAAAGTCTGATTTGCCTCAGGGAAGTATGCTGCCACAGCTTCTGCAAACACATAAGCAGTTTCCTTCCAGAAATAAGTCACCTCTGCATCTTTCTTGACTATAAAAGGGTTCAGAATTTCTAAAAGTTTAGGGGGAAACATGTCCATTTCCAGGAGATGTATGTCCTTCAAATCCCGTTCAGGGAGAAGCCTCAGACTGTCTAAAGTAGGAACAGACAAACTTCAGAAATCACAAAGCTTCTGCATATCAGAACTGGAAACCACGCTGGTATTCCTTGGGCCCGATCCTCTTAGTTGGTAGGTTGGAAGGGAGAAGCAAAAGAGGAGAAGTGACGTGTTCAAGATTGTACACAGCTGACAATGGCACATGGAGGTGATAATGGAGATTCCTGACCCTCGGGAAAGCATTTGTACAAACTCATGGAGGACCCACTTAAGGGAGGACGTGGTCCCTGGGAAAGACATTCTGAGACTCTCTGATGGTGCCCAGAAGTCATGGTCTCTGCTGGCCCAGCTGCTGGGGCTGTCCTACTCTCAGACCATGCGCAGCCCTATCACTGCTTCACTGACCCCCAATTCCTCTGTTCTCCCATTTGGCAGTTGAGATTCCAGGAACAGTGGTCCACAGGTGTTTCTGTCTCATTTTGGAAGACAGGATAGCCTGCTGGTTTGGGATCAGGCAGATAGAAGTTTTTGGCAGGTGCAGAGTGAACAGTCCACAAACTGGAGCAACCCCCACAAAAACATCAGCACAAACAATGGAATAATAATGAACACCATTTCACTAGGGCATAAGCCTAATATGGACATAGAGAAAGATGATTACATCTGAACTATTTAAAACCTGTTTGAATAACCCTACAAACATCCCTCAGATATTTCTCCTTATCAAACCCCATGCTGGCCACCTTGCCCCATCCATCTACTCATCAACAACTCAACCCTTAACTCATTTCTCTACTCGACAATCTCACACATCTGCTTTTTCTGAAGTGATGCCCTTATTCCTTATACTTGACAGCAAGTCTACACATCACCTCCTACAGGAAGGCTTCCATCATTACTCCAGGCTTCAACACTCTTTGTTTGCATTATTTCTGGCACTTACAGGTAGGACAAGTGCTGTCTGAAAAACCATCTTTTCCAGATCTATGCTAACCATGATGGTAGCCACTAGCCACATGTGAGTACTAAATACCAAAACTGAAGAACGGAATGTTTAATTTTATTTCATTTTAATGCAAATAACCACATGTGACTGGTGACTACTACATTAGACAGCACTGGCCTGGATTGTAGAATTTAGTCCCTAGTTATATTATTATTTGCTGTTATGTTTTCTTTGGATTCAAAATTCTGGTTCATCTTTGCCTTTTCTACAATGGTCGTCTACAGAAAAAAACATATAATTATGCTCTATATGCAGAATACTTGCTGTTGGATGGATTTCAGATGCATCTGCACTTATGGACAATAGCATCCCCTATCTCTTTCCCCTCTCTTCTGCATTACCACATGATAAGCTCACTGTGTGGATCTGGAACCATACTTCCCATGGAAGGAAACACCAAGAGGACTCTGGGGTCAGAATATTATGATTTTGAAGGATTTACTTAACCTCTCTGTGTCTCCATGTCTTCATCTATAAAATGCCTACAATAACACAGACTCTCCTTCCCAAAGCTGGTTGAGAAAATTAAGTAAGATAATCCATATAAAGGACTTGGTACATAGTAGGTATTCAGCAAAAGTTACTGCTGAGTGAGTGGTTGGATGAATAAGGAAAAATAATGACAGGCATAATTTCTGGTTCAACCTGGTTCTCACTGAACAAAGGTATTTGCCTCTCTCAGAGGGCAACTCCTTTCAAGGAGCCTCATATGACTTCAGAGCAGGACCCTTAAGCTCCTTTTTCTGACTACCCACTAGTGCTTGACAAACTTAATTCTCAGGGAGGATTTATTCCTGGCCCTTCACCAGAGCCACAATGGAAGTGGCACTCTAGAATAAGCAAGAAGCTGCTGAGCAGAAACATCACTGTTCATGCAAGTCATGCTTATTACTGGCATGCACTCTCGATGGAAGGGTGCATGTTATCCTACAAATAAAGGCTTCTAAGAATCTATAAAACCTTCCCTCTTCAAAAAAAAAAAAAAAGAAAGATACAGGGTAAAAATATCCTCCCTTTCTGGATCCCAGGCTATACTCCTTAACTTTTCCACCAAAATCAAGACATTTAATCCATCCTCCTGATGGCCTCCTCCCACCTCCATCAATCTGATTGAAGTAGGTTACTCCCTCTCCCTGCTGTGTCTGACACCTAAAAGTTGCCTGGACCAATCAAAGGAACATGACCTGATTTGGCTTAGGCAAACAAGTAGGTACAATGTGCGTCATAATTACTTATACTAACTAAGCTGGGCTTTTCAGATTCTTTAGCTAATAATATTTTCTAGTAGGAAGGACCACTGAGAAGGATACAAGACTATGAGACTGTTGCCAGGCACTGATTTCCAGCAAGGACACTGGAGACAAACAAACTATATTTGATGGAAAAACTGTATTATTAAATCAATACCTATGCTTATTAAAGTTCACTTAAAAACAAAACAATCTCAAATATTCAGTTCTATTGTTTATAAAAACCACTAGAGAAAGACAACAGAAACTTCAGAAATGAAACTGTCTCTTCCATACTCAAAAGTAGTGCAAAAATAATTTTTAGGTCATAAGATTATTTTTTGCTCTTACTCTCAGATTCTGACCACTAACCCAGCCTCAAGTCTTGTATTTCTGTTTATCCTACCTCCAACACAAGTGGTTCTTTTTTATTATTATTATTCAAGTAAAACTAACACGGTGTTCTATTAGTTTCAGGTATACAATATAATGATTCAATTCTATATACTTCTCAGGACTCAACAAGATAAGGGTACTCTTAATCCCCATCACCTATTTCACTCATCTCCCCCCAACCTCCCCTCTGGCAATCACCAGTTTTTTCTCTATTTTTTTTTTATTTTTAAGAGTCCCATTCATTGCCTTTTGTGTATGTGTGTGTCTTCTTGTTTGTTCATTGTTTTATTTCTTAGATTCCACATATGAGTGAAATCACATGGTATCTCTCTTCTTCTGACTGACTTATTTCACTTAGCATTATACTTTCTAGGTCCATCCATGTTGTTGCAACTGGCAAGGTTTTATTCTTTTTTATGGCTGAGTAATATTGTTATAAATATAGATATCCTTTATCTATCTATATAGACAGAGATATATAGATCTAGATGTATCCCAAATATATTCCCTATCTTCTCTATCCATTCAGCTATTGATGGCCATATCTGGGCTGCTTCTATATTTTGGCTATTGTAAATAATGCTGTAATAAATATAGGAGTGTGTGTATACACACACACACACACACACACACACACACATTTTCAGTTAGTGTTTCTATATATTTTCTTCAGGTATATATCCAGTAGTGAAATTATTGGATCATATAATAATTCTACTTTTTTTAAAGATTTTATTCATTTATTTGACAGACGGAGATCACAGGCAGGCAGAGAGGCAGGCAGAGAGAGAGAGGGAAGCAGGCTCCCCACTGAGCAGAGAGCCCAATGCAGGGCTCGATCCCAGGACCCTGGGACCATGACCTGAGCCGAAGGCAGAGGCTTTAACCCACTGAGCCACCCAGGTGCCCCAGTAATTCTATTTTAAAAAGTTTTTAAGGGACATCCATACTCTCTTCTATATTCATGAGATACAACTGACAGTAGAAAGACTACCTACCACATAATACTTCAAATACCACCTCCCCCAAAAAATCTATAAAGTCTTCTTGAACACCATATACCTATTATAATTTCAGTACCAATGGTCAAAACTACTTTATCTGAAATTGTGTTAAAGTTAATGGGACATTCCAGATTAACCTGTATCAACAGAAGTTAACCTAAATCATTTGAAGATGAATTTTAACTTTAGAATAACTAAACTTTGGGAACAGTTTCTTCTGAAACATAGGTGACTCTAATAACAAAGACTTGTTTGATTTCTTAAGAAATGGTATGATATATAGGAGAGAACATGGGATTTAGATAGACTTGCATTCAAACTCCAGATTTCTCTGTTAGGTGATCTTGGCCAAGTAACTTTCATTCCAGATGCTCCTTTTTTTCTCATTAAAATGCCACAGTAACAATGTTGATATTACAGAGTGTTGGGTTCAGTTGGTACCTCTACCAATACAAGTGTGAGAACCAAAGGGTACCTTGCAAAGCCTTTTTATTTTCCCCTGCTTTACTCACAGATGCATTCTTTAAAAAAAAAAATTATTTATTTATTTGACACAGAGAGAGAGAGCACAAGCAGGGGGAGCAGCAGAGGGAGAGGGAGAAGCAGACTCCCTGCTGAGCAAGGAACCCAATGTGGGGCTTGATCCCAGGACCCCGGGTCATGACCTGAGCTGAAGGCAGACGCTTAACCAAGTGATCCACCAGGCACTCCTCACAGATGCATTCTGATAGCAGTTCCCAAGGAAGGGCTCAGAAATATTTTAAGCAATGCTACCAATAATGAGTAAATAGATGACACCCAAAGGTACTACTTTGTAGACAGGACTCATTTGGATGTAAAAGCTCTGGTTTACTTGGTAATAATACCATGGGGACCACTTAACTCTGGGGTACGAGATTAACAACAGCAGCAACAGCAGCTACCATATGGATGCTTATACACCACTAGGAGGGACACCTTACCTACATTAATGATGTAGATTAATTCACTGACTCCTCCCTAGCAACCAGTGAGATCCCTAGCAACCAGTGGGATACATGATCTGTATTTATACTTTACAGCCAAGAAGGCGATATCATAGAGATTAAGAAAATTTCCCAAGGTCAAAAACTGTGAATATCAGAGCTGGGATTTTTTTTTTCAGACTAGTAAATGTTAATGGAATTCCTGAAAAAAAAAATCTTTGTTACAATTCTTCTTTCTCCATTCTGGGGTTTTCTAACAGCAGCTGAGGATCTATTACAGCTCAGAGAGACACAGGAGAAACGTAGCATGCATGTGAAGCATGGCATGTGGGACAGAAGGGACACAAGGAAGACTGAAGATCATATTCTGAATATTCAAGCTGACATCCATATGTCATGCAGCATAATTCTCAGGGACCTACTGTGTACATCACTATGACAATTTTGCCGGATTGTGGTTAATAATTGAAAATTAGTCTTCCCAAGTGTGAAAATACCCTCTGTGTTCAAAGGGTCAGAAGTGTCACAGATAGGACGCTGACATTCAAATTAAATTCCATTTAGCGTATCCCATTTGAATGATTCTCAGTGAGGTCAAGATTTCCAAGGCATGAGTTCAGGGATGAAGAGTAGCTAGGGAGCAGCTACAGTCTTCTAGCTGGCTTGCAGTTACCAGTTATGGTCCTGGTACAAAGTGGGAAACCAAAGATGGCTTCCAGCACAAAGCAAGCTTCAAAAACAGGCTGGACAAGGTTGCTGGATAGGAGTAGCTGTTCTGCACCCATCTGGATTTACTTCTGCCATTCAACACCAGAAAAGCCCAAATGCAACTCTGTCACTTCCCTGCTGTGGTTATATGCTGATGCCCAAGCCCTTAGCTTTGTCTGTTAACCTGGAACTGGTTATGGAAATATCCAGGTTGAATTTCAACTTCTGACTGTGATGTAGAGGAGGAATTCACCCAGCTGGGATCAGAGTGGGATCACCAAGGGAATCACCTATGCCCAGACTTGGGACATTTGTTGACTCTCCTAAAAGGAACAACATTTAGGAACATGGTGCAACTATTTGATCTACTATGGGCAAGTCTAGAGCCCCCATCCTCATGGCACTTGCATTCTGTCAGGGGAAGACAGGTGATAACAAAGCAATCAGGAAACATGATCACTCCACATGACGATTAACACTGAGACCATGAAATCAGGTGAGGTGTCAGAGTGACAGAGTGTAGGTGAGATCAGGTGGTCTCAGAAAGCGTTTCTGAAAATGGTGAGTGCTGGGAACTGTACCCCTGGAGCAAATAATACATTATATGTTAATACAAATAATTTATAAATTTTTTAAAAAGATGAAAAAAAAAAAGAAAGCATTTCTGAAGCTGATATTTTTGTCAAGATGTGGGTTATCCAGAGGCATCAGTCTTGCTGAGATTTGGAAGAAATCCTTACAGTTACTGTCGTCTCTGCTAGGAATGAGCCTGTATTAATTAAGATACAGAAGGAAGATGGTAATGTGGCTGCAAAATGGCGAATGAGGGAATAATGGTAAGAAATTAAGGCACAATGATAGCAGGCCACATCAGCTAGAGTGGAGCAAGACAAGGAAGGAAGATGGCATGATTTTTTTTTTTAAAGATTTTATTTATTTGACAGGCAGAGATCACAAGCAGGCAGAGAGGCAGGCAGAGAAGGAGAAGGAAGCAGGCTCCCTGCTGAGCAGAGAGCCCGATGCAGGGCTCGATCCCAGGACCCTGGGATCATGACCTGAGCCGAAGGCAGAGGTTGTAACCCACTGAGCCACCCAGGTGCCCCAATGGCATGATATTTTAAGCAAGAGTGGAAGCCACTGGAATGTTTTAAGTGTAGGAGTGATAATATCTGATTTGGGTTTTTACAGTCTAATTTTGGTTGCTGTGAGGAGGAGAGGTTTAAGGGCAATGAGGGTGGAAACAGAGAGATCACAGACTGTTAGAGTGTCCAGGTTGTGGTAAACATGGCCAGAGGTGCTTTGGGTTAAAATATGTTCTGGAGGGATGCCTGGGGGGGTTCAGTCAGTTAAGTGTCTGACTCTTGGTTTTGGCTCAGGTCATGATCTCAGGATTGTGAGATCAAGCCCCACTTTGGGCTCCACATTCAGCAGGGCGCCTACTGGAGTTTCTCTCCCCTTTTCCATCTCTCTTCTACCCCTTCCCCCTGCCCACACTCTCTCTCACAAGTAAATAAATAAATATGAATGAATGAATGAATGTGTTCTGGAAATAAAGACTCACAAGGACTTGCAGATGGCCTAAACCCAAGGGTTAGGGAAAAATCAAGCTCTCCTGGGATCTTGACTTTAGCAACCGTGTGTTTTATAGAGTTTGGAAAACCGGTCCAAACAAGAGCTTTAAAACTGCTCCCAATAGTAAAGGTTCAGGAAGATCTCCCCCTGGGCCACACCAAGTCTGAAATCTCTACTAGAAAATTCCAGGGGACATGGTGGCTGAGTACGAACATGGACACACATGTCTCCATCCTAGAGGTCAGTGAGGTTAGAGGTCAGAGGTAAGAGCTGGAGGTAAATTTGGAAATTTGTGGATCTTTGGTTAGTGCGTGAGATTTAGTTGTTCTTTGTGGTTGTCATTAGAGGGGGAAAATGATGAAAAGAGAGAGAGTTCCCATGGAAAAATCACTGAGCTAATGTGTCTGGAAGTAGTTGTCCGAGGCAGCCCTCAGAGCTATGTCAGTGCTCCACCCAAACTCTCTGGTACTTTCCCAGAGCTGCTAACTGAAAATGAGAAGGATCTCTTGGACATGCTGCTCTGATAGAACAGTGAGCTTCCCTGTGAAAATGTCTCCTCCTGCCCTCTTTCCAGGGATGTAGACTTCCTATCTGACCCAGGAACTGGAGCCATCAGACCCATAGGCCAGCAAACACCTCTCATCTTTGGGTCATGACTTTCTCCCAAACCTCCATCTTCATCTCCATTCTCCAACAAGTTAATGTCTGGCTGAAAGTGACAATGAGATGCCAAAAGACTTACCATTCAAAGTCCCAGTCGGCACAGACACAGGGTTCTGAGACCACCGTCCCTGAGGAATCTCGGCCCAGGGCACACTGAGCTCCTGGCTTGCGTTTCTTGAATATTTTCCTTTCTCCCATGACACAGGGCTCCCCCTTGGAAAGAAAGTCCATAGTGAGAGAGGCAGAAAAACACAAAGGAGATGAAATAAACCAGCTTCTCTATAAGAAACATTAGCTTTTTCATTATCTTTTAGTCACACTGTGTAACAATCTCTTTCCCAGTAACCATTTAGGAGTCTCAAGGGAAAAAGGGCCAGTCTTTCACTACCACACAAGAGGAAGATCATGGAGCTGTCCCATCACTACCCTTCACCTGACCTAGCCAATGTCTACTTCATCTTGTTTCTTTTCCACCTTCAGAGAGAATGCAAAGATTCTAAGCCATCCTCACAGATCTACAAATTACCTAAATGACCTCAGCATAAATTCTAGTGGGAAAGAACCTACTTCTGGCATAGTTTTCACACCATCTTCAGAGTAAAATTGAAGCTGGTCCCAAAAGTTCCCTCTCTCTAATAAACAACCATGCCCAAGTCCTTATTTCCAAGCAAGGGCAAAAAGAGGAGAAGCTGGTACAAATTACATGAACCCAGTTGTTCTGAGAATGTAGAAGTCTGCTTATGTTGCCTAGCTACAAATATCTGCCATTCCTAGAGCTACTCACTTCCATTCCTCACCCTTTCTCTGTGGTCTTGTTCCCAGTGCTTCAGGGACTCTTACAGAGGCTGGCCTAACAGATGTTTTCACCATCCCCACTGAAAGGTGAGATGGTGAAACTACTGGAAGGCCTCCTGGCTCTTAGGGCTTGTTTCTCCACAGACAGAGCTAACGCCCCAGCTTGTCATTGTCACCTCACTCCTAGGTAATATGGTGACTGCAATGGGTAGATGGGAATCCCAGGGTGAAAAAGGGTGCTGAAATACCATTTGTCTATTCTGGACCTGGGTGTGTGGACTCCAACCCTTCCCCCCAAATCTACTATTATCTTTGGATGGCTTGCTACTTTCCACCTCCAAATAGGAAGGCCCAGAAATGACCAAACAGGGCTTGTAGTAGCTCTTCCCCCTAGAAGCCAGTGTGCCCCTGCCCCCTGGTGTACCTGATTGAGCAGGTGCCAGGTCTGATAGTCTTCCTTGGTGCAGTGCCGGCTGAAGATAGATTTGTAGTCCACTTTCACCAACTGCCATTCAGAACGGAGGCTGAAGTGGCCAAAAACTCTAAGTGTTTAGGGGAGGCATGGGAGAGACAAGCAGAGAGAGCCTCCTAGTCAGTCACTAATGCACAAAGACTAGAGGGAGAGAGGATCGAATTGTCATCTGGATCCAACAGGTTCTTCCAAAATGAGGTCTTTGAGGGTCAGCGAGGACAAAGTGCACCATTTTATAACTCTAGCCAAATGACATGGTATTCACAGTGGGTTTAAAACTAACTATTTGTTCAATTGCAAAAGTAATATATGTGCTTTACAGGAAGCACAGGAAAATATGAAGGAAAACATAGAAAGATATGAAGGAAAAAATTCACCCGATAGTTCAAAATTTTCCACCCAGATAGAACCGTTGCACATAATTTGACATGTAGCCTTCTTTTTTCTCCTTAATGCAAGCAAAGGTGTTTTATTTACTGATGTCTACTAACAGGGACTCAAGTTTTCTCATCTGCAAAGTAAATTGTACATATGTACGTTGGAGGGGGGTGAGTTAGCTAATCTCAAGTATAGCTGCCAGTTCCAAAATTCTGACTAGATCTAAGTGTGTTTTAGTTGAAATCCCCAATGCTTAACTCACATGAATATCATTCCTTCCCCCTTCACTGAAAAATCACAGTAACCTTGTAAAAGGAACTCATATTTATGTATGGTAAAGAAGCATACCATCTGTGTGACTTAGATAATCAATATTGCCATTTTCAAAACCCAGAAGTTGATGGCCCTGTACATATGAATGATCAATTGTTTCTAGAAAAATAGAAAAAAAAAAGACTGATTATCCATACTCCACTCGGGTGGCACATCTTATAATTACAACACAAGACATATATCATAGTGCTGTAAAGGGGGTACCAATCACTCTGGGAACCTAAACCAACAGAAGCCTTTCAAGGCATTGGATGGCTTCCATGTGAGCAAATCTTAATCATCCTCCCAGCCCTGGATTCTCCTCTCCCCACAGCCAGATGTTCCTACAGTGACATCTAAGAGACGAACTCTCCTCAAGGGACAGTCCCTTCTGCTATCTGAAGAATGAGCTCAGATACTTTGGGAGGGGTGAGAATGGACTAAAATTGTGAAATGGACAAATAAATAGGATCGTTTAGCTTACATTACACCTTGGGAAATGCCTTTAATGTTTTATCAGTTTAAAAGTTAAATACAAATTTTCAGAGTTTTGTCTAAAAGATTAAACAGACTTTAAG
This sequence comes from Taxidea taxus jeffersonii, assembly GCA_003697995.1. NCBI lineage: Eukaryota > Metazoa > Chordata > Mammalia > Carnivora > Mustelidae > Taxidea > Taxidea taxus. Next base: position 194,102 of record ML093184.1, read on the forward strand.
GTAAATAAGTCATGGGAATAAAAGGCACAGCATAGGAAATACAGTTGGGGATACCATAATCATGTAGTATGGTGACAGATGGTAACACACCGTATGGGGACACTGAATCACTATGTTGTACACCTGAAACTAACGCAAACTGTGTGCCAACTATACTAAAAGAACAAAATCAAAAACATATGGTCTTTATAAGAATCTTAGCTCAGCACTGAGTAGCAGAAGCCATGGGGCTAGAGTATCTTGGGTTGTGGGGCCAATATCGTGTGAAACAGAGTGAATGTAAGCACCTCCCCCCTGGGTTCTCTCTGTTCTCCTTCATTTGTGCTGTATTCAGTGGTCTCCAAATCCAATACATCCATGCCAGGTCACCACTGAAGTACGTTCACTTTTTAGTCTCAATTCATTTCACAAAGATGACAGGAGTCAGTCCCTTTTGAATCTCTAACAAGGCAGTTATATCTTAAAAATTTCTACTTGTTTGAAGAGTTATATGAAAGATCATCAAAAGAAACAAACAAAATAAACAGGGGGAGGAGACTTGGATGAATGTCTTCTTCTGTCTTTCTCCAGCCCATCTAAATCCTCCCACATTCAAATGCCACCTCCTCTAGTAAGTCTTCCCTGATTGGAGTATTCTGAGTAGAAGAATATTAGTGATGCCAAGCCAAACACTTTCACCTACTCCAAATAGTTTACAGTTAAATTTCATGGATCACAAAATACATCATGTCCAATTAATCCTGTTCCTTTCTATGAAAGGATTACTAGGCAGACAGAAGAAGGAATTATGAGGCACATGATTTACCTAGATATCAGCAAGGCATCTGACAGGGTTTGCCATAATAGTCTTAAAGATGAAAAAATATGAGTGAGGTGCCAGTAAAATTATGTGACTGAACGGTACCTAATTAAAGCATTAAAATCAACCAGGAGGGAAGGCATGAGTAGTCAGCAACAAGATTCTGCTGTCTGCTCTCTCCTATTCGTCATTTTTATTAATGACTTGAAGACATGAAAATAATGGTCATCATTGGAAATCATATTTTCTGATGACACAAAGCTGGAATAAACAGTCAATATGCTTCATGGAAGAATCAGGACACAGAAAGATCTTGAGAGACTGAAGGGAGAGGCTGAATCGAATAACATGTGGAGTCACAGAGAGAGATGTCAGATCCTCCCTCTGGCAACTACATAAGTACTGAATAAAGGAAACAATAATGCTTGATGCAACTCAGGTTAAATAATAATAACAACAACAATAATAATAATGTGGCAGCTTAAGATTTTTCATACACGATGTGATTAATATAAGTAAATAACTCAGAGAAACCATAAATATTTAAGATGATCTTAGAATTCATTAATTACTGCATTTTGTATATTACCGAGAATGAAACAGGCAATATCCAGGTTGATTTTACATTAACTAGATCACAAAGAAAAATTGTAGTTAGTTTTGGATATCACCATTCAATCTCCTGAAATTTTAAATAAAAATACGCATTCATTGGCCCATGTGTATTTATTATGGAGAAATTACATCTATTTTATCAGATTTTCAAAGGAGTTCACAGTTCCTTAAGCTTAAGGACCACTGAAAAAGAGAGTACTGGATTGAAGAGTGGCTCCCCCAAGGGATATGAGCATGTTCTATTCCCTGTAAACTGTGAATGTGACCTTATCTGGACCTCTGCAGACTTAAGTTAAAGATCTTGAGATGAAATCATCCTGGATTATCAAGGTGGGCCCTAAGTAGAAGCATCCTTGTAAGTGATATAAAGAAGGTGACACACAGAGAGAAGGAGGCCATGCGAAGAAGTGAAGACTAGAATTCCGTGGCCACAAGCCAAGGAACACCTGGAACCCCCAGAAGATGGACGATGCAGAGAAGGACCTCTTCCCTTCCCACTAGAGGCAGTGCTGCCCTACTGCCACTTCAATCTTGGACTCTGGCCTCAGAACTGGTAGAAAAAGAATTTCTAGTTGTTTAGCTACCTAATTTGTGGTGATCTGTTACAGCAGCCACAGGAAGTTTGTAGAGATGGTGATATGATTCAAGACCACTTTTCATCTACTAGCCATGGAGTGATGTGAAAACACTGGTTGGTTAACCAGGAGATGATGCAGGAAGGGGCAGGGGAAGGAAGACCAACAAGAGGGCACCCTGGGGAGATTGCTTAAATATAAAAAACTAACAAAATGGAAAAGTGCAAACATTTACAAAATGTGAGAGAGCTTTCAAATGGACAAACTTGCCCACAGAGGAAAGGAATGCTCAAGACTGAATAAACACAGAACCTCAAACTCAGGCTTACCCATTTCCCAGGGCTGCTACCAAGCAGAATGCAAGTGTCCTTCAGGGGCCCAGCCTCACTGACCCAGACCCTCTATGGATGTCCATGATGTTGGTCTTCCCAACTCTCTGGGTTATCTGTCTCTGCACTCAGAAAGCTCAATTCAGAACTGAACACAAAAATGGGGGTCCAGTTAGGATATGTGTAATCTAGTCGCTTCTCTCTTGCAGTCTTGCCACGCATATCCTTTCATCTAGATTTCTTTGGCTTCTATCCCAGATGTCCTTACATGGTGTTTCCCAGGCCTTTCCCCAAATTGTAAATTGATACACTAATATTTTTACTTGGGTGAGTGCTTGTCTGCTCCTCCATGTGATCACTTTCACGTGCCATTTAAACATCTAGTGTCAGGATTATGAGCTTTACTCATTTTTGCATTGGACCCCAAGTATGATCAGGGAAGTCCTGCTAAAACCCCTTGGCAACTTTCAGACATTAATGTACTCCCAATCTCTCCATCCATTATCAGTTCTGGGAAGAAAAATGTTCATCATGGGCCCCCTCCTGTGGGGGATAGGCAACTGATACACGGTCTGTCTTTTGCATGTATCTGGCTTCCCTAAATCTGCCCAATACTGCATTCATTCACAGCTCTTCTGATTAGAGCCCATGGAAGCCAAGGAAATGACAGAAATGCAGCAAACTTAGCAGGAGATAAAAATAAGGACTAATTTAAATTCAAGCATTTCTCGTCCCTTTTCGTAACTACTCTTAGAACAGATGTTAACATTCACAATAGGATTTGTGAAAGTGAGAACCCAGGAGAGAAACCAAGGTGACCATCACCATGTCCGTCATTTTGGGTGATAAGCACCCACAAGGTGGATTAGGGATAGAGAAAGCCCAGACTACTTCTGATTAATAATAAAAGAATTCCCCAAATAATATTTTCTCGTCTGTTGGAAATGTTTCTCTAAAGTTATAAAGCTCATCTCCAATAAAGTAGGCACAGCATACTCCTCTCATCCATGGTATGCTTTGGGGGAGTATTGTGGTTTATACGTCAATTTAATATGAAACCCAAGAGAGGCAGGGTGGAGGAACCAAAGGCATGGAATATCTCTAAAAGGATAATGTAATTCCCAAATCAGGTGCTACTTCTTTCAGAAAGTTTTCTGTGACTGTTCCAGCAAAATGAGCTCTTTCCTCAGAAGCTCAAATGGTCCTACTATGTCTCTACCAGAGATTCTCCACTGTCTGCATTGGAATCACCTAGAGGGCTTGTTAAATACAAATCATCTCATACCCAGACTTGTATGTTTCAAGTGCCTGATTATTTGCCTTTCTTAATACTCTCTGGGTGATGTCCATGCTGGTCCCAGGACCAACCTTAAGAAACATACCTCTAGAACACTTATGTAGAATTTAGTTCTCCTATCTTTGGTCCAGTTTGTGTCAACCAATTAGAAAGCTCCTTACGGCTGGCAATGCTCCTTTGCTTCTTGTATGCCATATGGCCTTTCAATGGTAGATGCTTGACAAAGAATAGGTAATTGATTATTGAGGAGCAAGGAATTTCAGAGTGTGGTTTCATTCTCCAGTCTTTGTCAAAAAAAGGTAATTTCCAGTATGCCTACATCTACTATCTTCCATAGTTACACTTCCTTGCAATTACCAAGATAAACTATTTTCAGCCTCTTCTATGGAAATGCATTCCTAGACCCCCTTCTTAACTTGAAGTGTATTTTCACTAATGTAACAAAATCCTATCATGTGAGATAAGGTATGGGAAATCTTGAAAATTCCAGTGGACAACAAATGTTCATTACCATCACCAGCATATTGCTGGAACTCCCACAGACTCATAACCAAGGCCCTGCTCATCAAGAGCTTTTGGTAGGTTTGGGCTCAATATCCTTTTTTCAAGGTATGTGTTACCCTCAAATGCAGGGCTTTGTGGAGTGTGTGTGTGTGTGAGTGAGTGTGTGTGCACGTGCACGTGTGGTATTTGATACAGAGCCTAGGAGAAAGTAGATACCTCCTACACAGATACAAATGACTATCTGGAAACAGGTAGCCTTCCCTTTAGTTCCCTTGAAGAAGTTGTTTCCAACCATAGAAAAAAATTAATGAATTCTCTAAGCCATTTTCTCACTAAATGGATTTTCAGGAAAAATCAATTAAAATTTATTACTTCTGTTTGTTTTTTTTTTTTCTTTTTACCTTGTCACCTGGATTTTTCATGACAGCTCTTGGCTCCACTTAAGATTCACTTTCTTGGGCTTTATAAACCTAAGAGACCACCTCTTTCTTTCTTTAAACTCCACTGGTGACAACTGTCTATACTACAAATGTGACTCTGGGTCAGACAGTGTCCTCCTATGCTCTTAGGCTATTACTTGACTTCTAGCATATAGATGGTCTGGTCATGGTGGCAAGATTATGAGGAAAATAAACAGAAGACATCTTTTCTTAGTTCTGGTCTGCCACTAAATTAGCTTGGCCACCTTGAGCAAATCACTTCATCTCTTAAGTCTTCAGCTTCCTTATGGAAGATGACTTTAATCAGTGACACATATACTCCAAGGGATGGGATGAAGAATCTAGGTGGAATGTTGCCCTATCAAGATAATTTCCAAGAGTTTTTTTTTTTCTTTTCTTTTACTCCCTATGTCTAACTCCAGATATATAAGCCATCTATCTCCTGGTGACCTGATACACAAAGGATTTATCTATTAGAATCATTCATCTTTGTCTCCACTGGCACTTCTTCCATATAACAGATGCTCATTAAATAGTTCTAGGTTGATTAATGGATAAAATTAATCTATCAAAGTCATTCACTTCTTCCAAAATTGGGGTAATAGCTTTAACTGCCCCTATTTCTGGGCCAAAGAACATGGTTGATCTGAGTGTCCTTTGGGGCTTAGAAAGACAAAAACATATTTCTCTCCTTCTCAAGAGAGAAACAGCAGCGATTTTTCTGTTTTTGTTATCCTGGCCTATGATAGGATTTCCACAAACAACTATGATTTTCTGAGCCCTAACTAACATACCCTGTCTAATCCACAATCCAGACTTGAGTGAGCTTTTGGGGGAGGTGAGTGATTAATCTGAGAGAGGGAAGTGGTTTACAAAAATTAAAAAAAAAAACAAACAAAAAAAAACAAAAAAAACTTCATTAGAATTCCATACACACCAAGGGTTAGCTACTCATTAATTAAATGATTTCAAAGGGGATCTTGGTATATAATTGCTATAATTTAGGTAGAAACAATGCCACACTAAATGTAATTAGAGGAGCAGGCCCTGTAAAGATGTTTTTCTCTTTATAGGAAAGCAATTCTGGGTCACCTGATTCTCACCTGCGTAGTTCTTCCTCCCCACTTCCAATTATCCCAACCTTCATACATAGTTGTGAAAGCCAACACAAGTTTCTAAGAGAGAGTGGTTGATCACAGTCCTTCAGAGAGGAAAAGGACAAGGATGTATTACTAGAAAACCACTCAACAGGTGCAAAAGAAAAAAAAAATGGTGCTTAGAGAATCAGATTAGTACTTTACCAAGGACTAATTTTTGAGAGAACATTTGATGGAACTCAACTAGGATGATACTGTGTTGCCTTCTACCTGCCCTAGAACCACCCTGCCCTTTCCTTTATTTTCCTTAGAGACTCCTGCACTTGCATTTCAAGCTCTTCTAATCACCAACTTCCTCCACTTCTATCTGCCTGAAGAAAATATTAAGAAAGAGAACAAGGCCAAAGCTGACTATGTCAGTTCCTTCCTAACTTTCCTTTCCCTTTGGCTGACTCAACTGAGTTCTCAGTCATCAGGCTAGAAACCTAATTCAACACCTTGTTTTTTGCCATGCTCTTCACTCCTTCATTCTCTGCCTGTCCTAAGCTCATTCTAAATGCCACCTCCTCTTAGAAGCATTCCTTAGATATTGCAAATTTTGACTTCCTGTGTGAGCAGATGGTGACCTTCTCCTACAAAGGCAGAGGATTTTCCTCAGTTTCTCTAGCCCTCTGCTTCAGTGACACCATGTTCTTTTTGTCTTCCTTTTACTTCCCGAAATGTACTTCTGACCACCTCATCCTTTTCCCATCTCTGATCTTGGTTTTTTTTGCTACTAGCCTTCTTTTTCTTGGTTCCTACACTTAACCTTCCTACACTTAAGCCTTCTTTTTCTTGGTTCCTACACTTAACCTTGGCAATCATTTCATTTTGGCAAGTTCAACCTCTATGTAGAAAACTCCTAAGATACTTACTCTTATCCTCTAACTCTCATAAGATCTAGTCATGAATATCATGCTAAGACCTTTGGATTTGATTCAAAAGCCACCCTGCAATAGCCTCCAAATACCTCTGTAGTATTACCTCCTGCTACTCTCCAAAGCTACTTGTGCTCAAAGAGAATTCCATTTGTTCCACCAAAAGCAGCAGGATTTACTAGTGCCTGCTTTTCCTCCACTTGGAATGCTGTTCCCACACCTTATCTTGTCCAAATCCGACTCATTCTGCAAGTCTCAAGTCAAATAATGTGAAGGGTGGTGGGAAGTAATGGGTTAGGGTGAAAGAAGGGGAGGAAGAACTTTTCAAATCTAAATATTTCATAGCAGCCATTCTGATTTCCTCTTTAAAAAAATAAAAGTAATCCTAAATAACCCAGGATTTTGTTTCCAAACATATGAGTTTTTTTCCATTTATTTTATCATTTTGTTTTAAAATTTTATTTAATTATAATATTTAGAGAGAACATGATCTAAGTTATATTAGTTCTTTGGAATTAGTCCAGAATTTCCATGTGGCCCAGTGTGTGGTCAGTTAAAAAAAATTAAGTGTTTGCCTAAAAAATACATATTCTCTACTTGTTGAGTGGAGGATCATATGTAGGTCTTTTAAATAAAGCTTGCTAATAGTATTATTCATCAAAATCATAACAACTTTTGATTGCTTGGTCTATTGGTTTCCATGTGAAATTTTAAAAATATTCCCCTGTAAGATTACAAATCTTCCATTTCTCCTTGAGTTTTTGTATGTTTTTTTGGCATTATTTAATCACAACAGCATACAGGTTTTGAGATTGTTATATCTTCTCGATGGATTATTCTTTTTATTTTTAACTCAAATGCTAACTTTTTAAAAAAGAAAGATTATATTTATTTATTTGTCAGAGAGGGAGAGAGAGAGAGAGAGAGAGAGAGAGAGTGTGTGTGTGTGTGTGTGTGTGTGTGTGTGAAGCAAGGAGAACAGCAGGCTCCCTGCTGAGCAAGAAGCACCATGCAGGACTTGATCCCAGAACCCTGAGATCATGACCTGAGCTGAAGGCAGATGCTTAACCAATTGAGCCACCCAGGTGCCTCTCAAATGCTAACTTTTCTATTATGTTCTTCCTGATCTTCCCTCTTTCTACAATCCTTTCCTTAGGAAGAAAAATAAATTATCTCTTTCCTCTGAATTCTGATAGCATTTTTTTCCTGTATTTTGCATATTAGCCTTAGTACTTCTAATAGGGATCAAAATACATATACTATATACATAAGTGTCTTATCCTCCTTGCTAGATTTTAAACTCTTGGAAGTTTGCAACTTACATACACCGTGCCTTCCACATGGTAAGTGCTTGTCATATATTTATTGTCTGAGAGCCAGTAGAATGAAGTAATCAAACACAAAGATATTGGCATCATACAGGGCAAGATGCGAGTGCCAATCCCAAACCTAAAGGAAGTTCCTTACATGTATTAGACTTCAGTTTCCTGAATGAGGATAACAGTACCTAACGGAGATGTGAGGTTTAAATATGTGGCATATATAGTGTTTTATATAAATGAAGATGTAAATAATTTTAACCAACTGTTAATAGTTTTATATAATAGTACCTAATTATGATAATTTACTTTATGTCCTTTGTTGGATGTCTGAGAAATTAGTGGGCAGATAGTATGCCAAATGCATTCATATCCCCATGATCTCTACAAGACTGGGAACAGTAGGTACCCTAGGAAAGACAATCAAATGACAATAATAATAATTAGAAATACTAATAATAATGGTAATTTATTGAACACTTATAATTTATTAACTACTTTGTATGGACTACCTTATTTCACTTATTATTCCCATTTTATAGAAAGGGAAACTAAAGCTCAAAGAAGTTAATTAACTCATCCAAAAAGAATTGGCCAGTCCAACTTAGGCAATTGCTACTAATATTATAACACAGTTTCAGCACTATCCTTTTAGCAAGGCTCATACACTGTTTTAAGTATTTCATGATTCCTTAGAAATAATTTGACTACATAGTTTGGCACTGAGATATGGGCATGGGGGTCCTCTTAGTACCAGCTCATTATAGGCTGCCTGCACAAAAGGCAGAAACCCCATGAAATATATAAAACTGAAAGCACAGTTGGAGGAAGGAAGAAAAGAGAAATCTGCAGAGAAGATGTATCCAGGGAGCTTCAATTATGACCCAATTTGTCTCAAGATCTAAGCATCTACTATGTGGGCAATTATGTATTTGAACCTGAACTATGACCACCGTTATTGGTTCCATCTCTAGCTGGGAGTCTACAGGGCATGGAAAAGGACGAAAAGAATTATAAAGTCTTAGTCATCCAAGGGTGCTTAGGGATGAACATCTGACCCAACCCCTTCACAAGTCGGCTGGGGAAAACAAAGTAGTAGCCTGCTCAAGAACACAAAGAACTAGGACCCAAGTCTCCAAAAACCCAACTCTTCCTCCCACACTGATTGCTTTTCATGGGAAACCTTTGCAGGATGCAGGCTGAGTCATGGTGTTGCCATGTATAACAGTAGTGCTGTGAGTCATTACTTGGTGGAACTCAGAGTAGACTAGAGATTGTATTTGAGGCTATGGCAAAAAGGGAAGTCTTCAGCCAAGACTCACCTTCTACATTTTGCTGGCTTTTCCTTCAGGCTTCTGTGTCTAAAGGATGCTCTGGATTTTCCACAGTCTAGCTTTCCAATCTAGAACTACAGATGTATGCCCCAGCTTCTTTTTTTTTTTTTAAAGATTTTATTTATTTATTTGTCAGAGAGAGAGGGAGAGAGAGAGAAGGAGCACAGGCAGACAGAGTGGCAGGCAGAGGCAGAGGGAGAAGCAGGCTCCCCATTGAGCAAGGAGCCCGATGTGGGACTCGGTCCCAGGACGCTGGGATTATGACCTGAGCTGAAGGCAGCCGCTTAGCCAACTGAGCCACCCAGGGGTCCCTGCCCCAGCTTCTTTTAAGAGAAAGGATTTTCTTTGATTTGTTAAGATATAGCATTTTCTTCTGTATATTTTATTGAATCAAATGAATCATCAGAATGACGGAGACAATGATGTCCCTGGTTTCCAGGGAAGTGAGCCTGCTTCTCTCCAAAGACTGCTTAGCAGTTCTCAGTAAGATTGGGGAAGGCCAGAGACACTAGGGTGATGGAGTCTAAGTTGAGCTTCACAGGGGGCTGGCAAGCTGAAGGGCAGGCATAAGCCTTCAATTTATAAATGAGGGAGAACCCCTGTGGGTTTCAGGGAAGAAGAATTCTCCCACCAATCCAGGTACTACCTCCATACTGACATGTAGATAAATGTGCCCCAAATCAAATCTTCTGCAATGACCTCGTCTGGCTACCTGCAATTTCCCCTATTGACACACTGGATTTATTTCTCATTCCTCTAAGTAAACAGTTAAACCTGCTGTGGATTCCGGTGAGTCACAAACCATGTTCTCTGCCACCTCCGTCCAGGACTCAGAATTAGCCATTGCTAGGAAACCGCAAATCCCAACTCAATCCTTTTACTCAGCCTTGACTCCTTTCACTGGCTGGATGTCATTAATTTGAGAGCAAATTATTAGAAACCTGGAAAACAGTTCTGAAATGCCTGCAGATTTATGATGAAGTCATTTCACAAAAGGTCACAGGCAACCCTGCTATAATTAAATCTTTCATTAATTTTTAAAATACACAATAACTTACAAATGCATCATAAATTAACCAGATGACCTTGAAGAAATTATTTAGAGCACCGCTTCATCAGAAGCCACTATCTAGCAATTTCCTGAATTTTCATTTTATGAGTGGGATTTGTCTATTTTCCATTCTGGTCTTTGATGGGATTCCAGTCGCCTGTTTATTTGAAATGACTTTGTATTAATTCGCTCAGAGCATTAGTTAACACTGGGAAGTGATGGTGGGTAGTTAAGACTCTCCCTTCCTTTAGGTCATAACCTCAAAGATAGAGTAAGTGTGACTCACACAATCACCTAAATATACTTAAATGCAGCTCTTCCCTTTCTTTACCTGGGCGATATATTTTTTTTTCTCACGTGTATATTTTGATAAATGATTTCTCTTTTCTCATTATAAAAAAATTGAAAACTATAAAAATGTATAGATGAGAAAATAAAAGCCCCATTGGAGGTAACCACTCTTTAGTACTCTGTGAAGTTCTCTTCTATTCATTCAGTGTTGTCCTTTCTCAGACTAGGATGTAAGCAATAATCAGAAACCAGGGTTGGAATTGTTAGAAATTAGAGTTTCCCTGAGGTTTATGGCAATCTCTTTCTCTCTCTCTACCATCCCCACTCTTCCCCCACCCCTCCGACCATGTGGTTCACCACCATCACACCATTAAAAGCTCATAACTGGATTAAAGAACAGATTCCATGAACTCTAGCCTGAAATAAACCTCACACAAAACTGATCTTTCTTCTGTAGGGTGTGGAAGAGGCTTTAGAACATAAACATCCCATCAGCAGAGCCTGTGACTATCTTGTGTATGCCTTAGCCCAGCTCCTGGAACTCTCAGAACAGTGTCTACTTTGTAGTGGGCCTGCGAGGCATTCTGCTGAATAAAGAAGTAATAAATATTCTTGCAATAGTGGCTTGATACATGTGGATCCCTGAGTCCTTTTTCTAAATACTTAGTTCTCTCTGGAAGGCCAAGTCTCCCCATGCCTCCTCTTGCCTCCTGTTCCATGAGCCTTCCTTTCTGCTTGCACAGAGGCAGCTGCTGAGGACCGATTTTGTATCAAAGCTGAAAGTCGTGATCTGGGAAGGCCAGCCATCAGCAGCTCACAGTTGTCAGTCTCCAGAAATTCAGGCTGCATCCTTGACTACTGGTGTGTGTACATGTCACCTGATTGTTCTCCCATTAGGGTGTAGATGGGCTTAGCACTAAAGGGGGTCAACAGCTACAGTGGGAGTGCACTGAGTGAAAGTGAGACAGGAACCAGACCTTAATAGAAATTGGCAGGGGACCAGCAGCCAGGGATCCTGCGAACAGAGCTGGTCCCTGCAGCATGATGCTCTGATCTGTGAGATGGCAGACAGAGGCAGGGAATAGAAGGTTTGAAAATAAGACCTGGAAGAGGCAGAGAGTGGAGGGGAGAATAAGAAAGAAACTAAAAGGCAACAACAAGGCAAAGGAAAGAAAGCTGGGTTTTTGCAATGAATTTAAAGAATCATTCTATGTCCAAACAACCTCAGTTCCTTTCTCAAATCTTAATAGGTTCCTTCAATGGTTTTGAAAGTTAAAAGTCCGTAACTGTGGGCTATGGAACCCGTGGTCTGCGAAACTGTAAACGAAGAGTCAGTCAGGAGTTGGGGTAAGGAGGGGAATCTAAGAGATGGACACGGAGGGAGAAGGTGGACGTTCCAGACAGGAGGAACTGTATGGAAATCAAAAGAGGTGGAAGAAAGGAGAAGGAGAACCACCTGGTTTTCCCATGGCATTACCTTTCTCAATCTCTTACTTCATGTCAAGTTCCGAAGCAAGAGATAAAAGGAACCCTACAGACATAAAATTCAGCCCTTGCCCTTAAATGTTTGCAGTGTGGTCCAATGGCATTATTAACTCACCATGTATCTGCTGAGCACCAGTGGTGCACAAGCCTCCATGTTCAGGCCTCTGAGAGATGACCAATAAGACAGTTACAAACCCTGGACTGGACTGGAAAAGACCTCAAACTCCCACTGCAGAGGTGACCAATATAAGAAACACTCAGAAAACAGTGCAAAAACAAACAAACAAAAAAATGGCAATTCGCCATCATCCAGCCATCCCACTTGTAGGTATAGGGTTCTGAGAATTCTATGTAGGCACTAGGAGGCATGTGCAGAGACAGAACAGTACTGCCGAAAACAGTCCAAAACTAGAAACTACCTAAATGTCCACTGATAAGAGAATGGAGAAATAAACTGTGCGTATTCCTATCATGACAGAATGCCATATAGCATTAAAAGTCTCTGGACCAGATGGATATGCCCCTAGAGAGATAATATTGAGTGACAGACCCCTGTAGGAGAATGACAGCACTTAAATAAATTATACACTTTAAAAACACATAAAGCAACACTACATATATTTCTGTGGATAATTAAATATGTCTTGAATGTACCAACAAATGCGCTAGAAGGATATGCATCAAATTCACAGCAGTCACTATCTCTGTAGGGAGGAAGGGGAAAGGATCTGAAATAGAACAATAACGAGAAGACCGATTCTCCTGGGAATTCCTTGTATATTCATTTAAAAAAATCTGAAGCCCAAGTCAGAGTGTGTTAATATTCATTAATTGGTACACTGATGCTTATGAGATTACTCTTTATATTGTATTATGGGATGTTTGAAACTCTCAAAGGGAACTGCAAGAAATAATATAGGTATGAAACTGTGGCTGTAGCATCTATCGTGGAAATCTCAAATTGAAAATCTTAACAGGAGCCAGAAGGGCAGCTTAAATGAACCATGAATGAGCTGAAGCATGGGAGTAGACACTTGTATATCAGGTGAGAGGTGGGGCATGCCCAGCCCAAAGTGGGCAGCTTTTCTGCAGCTCTCAAAAATTGTTAGACTATAAGCATTTGGATTCAATGCTACCAGATATTTCCAAATTTGCCAATCTGGGCTTCATTTAAAAAAAAAAAAAAGTGCAGACCAAACTAAATACACCTGTAAGCCAAACCCTGCTGCTTAAGAAAGAAATTCAGTGAAAGGCTATAAGAGGTGAAAGAACTGAGGAAAGCTTCCCGAAAGAGGTGCCCTGCCTGTGTGGTTAGGGTAAGAAATGAGGCAACTTCTAAGGCATTCCCAACGATGTGCCTGTTCAATCTTTTCAAAAAGGGGTGTGACTGGGGATATAGGTTTTAAGTGGGGGCAGTTTGTAGAAAATGGGTCAAAAATTCAAATTATATTTGTAACAAGTCACAATACATTAAGTTCCATGTGCCTTCTCATTCAGGGTCCATAGATTACCTGTGGGACAAATCTGGCCTGCTCTCCATTCTGGAAAGCCTACAAGCTAACAATGGTTTTTACATTTTAAATGGTTGGGGAAAGAAAAGCAAATGAAGAATGGTATTTTTGACATGTAAAAATCGCATGTAATTCACATTTCAGTGTCCACTGGTAAAGTTTTATTGGAACATACTGATGACCATTGATTTGCATATTGTGAGTGGCTATGGCTGTTTTTTTACCCTAGATCGGGAGCCAAGTAGGTGCATCAAAGACCCCATGATCAGCAAAGTCGAAAATCTTTAGAGAAAATCTTTGTCAACCCCTGTCCAGAGGGTCCAAGTTCTTCCCTGAAAGTGAACCATTCCTTGCTCATTAGAAGACAGAGACTATAAACATCTCTAATGTCCCCCTGAGGAGATTATTTCACTTAATTCCCAAATCCATGTCAGGAGAGCCAAGCTCAGAGGGAGAGCGAGTGAAGCTTCTAAGGTAACATGGGTGGTAAGTGGTACCCTGAACCCTCTCCCCAGAGCATGGAGCTCCAACACCCAAGCTCTGGGCCACCACTCCAGCCCACACAGCAGTTTGTTGCTCAAAATAAGTCTTTTCTTTCCAGGCTGTAGCCAGCCTCCCGTCCATCCCAGGGACACTTCAAAATTCCCACGCTGGCACACATGCTGCTTTTGTGTTCCTTGGCACACACAGGAGGGTGCTCGTGGGGTGATGGAAGTCAGGTGACAACGTGAAGGATGTGAACCCAGCAGCCAGCCTGAGAGGCAATGACTTCAGAGTTCCACTGGATTTACCAATTACTCGAATGACTTACTTTGGGCAAAGTAAAATCGGACTCTTCCAGCAAACAACAGAGAATTGAAAAACAGATCAATGGAAGCAGCGCTAGTTCATTTCCAACGACTTTATCGGATGCAGTTACCAGAGGCTAAACAATGCATTTATGCTCAGGGTTGGGTCTTGGAGTGGCGCCAAGGCTAGATTTGAGGGCACGTTCCCGGCTAAGCATATGGTCACAGTCTCTTAAGAAAAGAAGGTCTTCATTTTTTTTTTTTAACCTCTGCATCTTCAGGGTTTGCATAATTTTCTAGGCAAAATGTTCTCTCTCTTTCTCCCTTCAAGTTCTGCTGGTGGAACAATGGATCAGAGATTTATGCCAATTAGAACTGGATTTATCCAAGGAGTCAGCAAGGCATTTGGCCCTAGACAATTTGCCATAAGCATCTCTAACCTTCTTACCGCTCACTCTCCCATCTGCAGGCCAGGCATGATCTACTGTTCCATGTCTGCTCATAATGCTCCCTCTCTCCTTCCTCACTGCAGAGCCGCAAAGCCTTTTCTAGCTCTTCTATCTTCAATCCCTTCTTTGATATCCAATGACAACTACAGTTTGTCCCATACCTTCCAGTCTCACTGTTCTTCAGGTCTAGCACATGTTCATCATATCTTTTCAAACAGGTTGTGTTTGAATGGGTCTGCTGTGACTTGGTGTCTCGAGCACAGTGGCCATCCCTCTGTACTTAAGTGAATAACTAGCGTCCCGCCACTCTAGCCCCACACACCATGCCCCTTTACTGAACAAACCCCGGTGAACTCTAGCATCTTTCCTTCAACTTCAGCTCCGAGCCTGATGTTTGAAATTCACATTCCTTGCTCTCAATCTGCCTCTTCCTGAATGTGTGAGCTGAGCACTGAACTTCTCAGAACCTCAATGTCCACATCTGCCCAGTGATAACCATCTGTTGTATCTGGTGGGGTTGTTGGGAGAAATCTATGCAATTAAATTTGGGAAAGTGCTCAGATACCTGGCACAAAAGTGGGTGTTGTGCAGACACAGGTTGGTAAGAAGATACTTCTTACTCCTAGCAAGAAGTGTCCACTTTCTTCCAAGGAGGCAGAACTTCCCTCTTGGTTTCATTGTTTTGTTTGTTTGTTTTTTGTTTTTTTTCCTCTCTGAGAGGCTGCCAGGTTGTTCCTGGCTCCTGTAAAAGATCAGCTAAATCACAGCCAATGAGTTCAAATATTTCATATCAAGAAAGGATTTCAAATGTAGTTTTGAAGATGCAGGAAAGCAGTGTTTTCCATCTGATACCACATCTGAGCCACACCAAAAAGAGCTTTCTTTAAAGGGCTAATTTGGGGGGCGCCTGGGTGGCTCAGTGGGTTAAAGCTGCTGCCTTCGGCTCGGGTCATGATCCCAGGGTTCTGGGATAGAGCCCCGCGTCGGGCTCTCTGCTCGGCAGGGAGCCTGCTTCCCTTCGTCTCTCTCTCTCTGCCTGCCTCTCTGCCTGCTTGTGATCTCTGTCAAATAAATGGATAAAATCTTAAAAAAAAAAAAAAAAAGGGCTAATTTGGGGGCAAATAATACACCAAAGAGGCGGGAGTGCCCCAGCAGCACAGGATCTCAGCAACTAGAGAGTCACTGCCTGAGATGGCAATAGGTCCACTGGCTTGTCAATCATCCGGCCCTTTCTCAGCCTGAAGTAATAAGAATGGTCACATTTCACAATGAATTAGGCTAGACTAGATGGTTCCTGTCAAGGTTACCAAGGAAATGTTGAAATAATAACATTTGAAAAGACAGTGGAGAAAAGAGCAATGAAAGTAAGCAAATCTCATGCTTGCAAGCTGGGGACTGTCTCTCTCATACATATTCCCCTGTCGAGCTAGTGTTGGAAAGTACTGTGCTGCCCAAGCACTGGCCTTGTGGAAGCTGGCAGACTGGTGGAGGAAATCAGGGATCACTCCCAGGAGGGTCACCATTCTCTAGCTACCCCATTGTGCCTATGCATCATTCCACCCCCTGCATCACCATCCTCCATAGACTCTGCACACACAAGACTCTGACTCCGACCCAACCCCCGCATCCTCATAACTTGCAACTACTGGATTCTGATCATAGTACTTCAGAGTCCTGGGAAGTCTCTATAATCACAACAGTGGAAGATTACTGGGGACTGGGAGCCTGGGTGGCTCAGTCTGTTAAGTGTCTGCCTTTGGCTCAGGTCATGGTCCCAGGGTCCTAGTATTGAGTCCCGAGTTGGGCTCCCTGCTCACCAGGGAGTTTGCCTCTCCTTTTGCTCCTCCTCCCACTCATTCTCTCTCTCTAATTTTCTCTCTCTCAAATAAATACAATCTTTAAAAAATGATTATTGGGGACCATAAAATGCGCTTGTTAATTCATTCATTTAATCATTCAATACATATATGCCATTAAATCCTTAGTGCAAGCACAAAACTGATAAACATACGGCACCCACAGGACAAAATACACAAAGATCCTCCCTCATAAAACTTAAAAGTCATGTATGTGTTCATTCACATACACACGTATGTCTGTCTCTGTCTTGAGGGCAGTTGAAGGTGAAGGAGGAAGTTACAAAAATGCCATTTTCATTAATATTTATTGTTGAAAGCATTGCAAAGGAAAACTACCTAGGGATAAGACAGGATATGGGAAGAGGCTCCCCAGTGTGATCTGATGGGCTAAAGAAGGTACACTAGAAGAGATGATCCTTAAGCTGTGACCTGAAAGATACCCAGAAGTTTGGTTGTTCAAGTGTGGAGTGCAAGCACCTTCCAGGCAGATACACCACACAAAAATCTTGGGGCAGGAAGGCACCAGTGGATCAGAGAAAGGCAATCAAAGTGTGGGGCCAGAAATTAAGTCCCGGTCATGTGGTCAGTGTAGATATCTCTAGGCCATTCAGTGAGTTTGGATTTTATCCTAAAGGCATGGGTTTTAAGAAGAGGAGCCATGGGTTTTAAGAAGAGGAGGGCATTACCACATTTTTAATTTCAAGAACATCACTTTGGATAAGGCCAAATCCCTAAACATAAACTAAGAACCCTCCCAGTGTCAGTCCTTTGACACCTAGCCATGTGCTCTTCCTTGGCTCTTTGTTTTATTTGTGTTCTTTGTCTTCAAATCAGTAATTCTTCCAACAAATAATTACTGATTTCCTACAACATGGTAATTCCCCTTTCAGGAGTAGTACTGAGGTCAAAGTACTCAACAAGACAATGAAAAATTTGTGCTTTCTTTGAGCTTACATTCTATTACCTATTGATTGGCTTTTCAGGTAAACTGCTATTGAAATTTCAAGACCAACTCAATTGTGTATGTGAAGTCTTCACTTCCTTTTACTCATATCCCAGTTATACAACTAGGGTTCTTTGATAGTTGCTGTATTTCCCTCCCCCAACACATTGGCCCAAGTGATCCCTGTAGGTAAAAACAGTTGTATTTACCTCCTTAATTCCCTCTAAGAGAGTCTGAAATATATTAGAATCTTCTTGCACAATTTTCAATAATGAACTGTGTATTATTCAGAGCTCTCCAGAGAAACAGAGCCAATAAGATATGTACATAGAATTGACCCTTGAATAATGCAAGGATTAGGGGCATCAAGCTGCATGGCTAAAAATCTGTGTATTACTTTTGACTCCCCCAAAACTTCTATTACTATGTCTACTGTTGACTGGAACTCTTACTGATAACATGAAGTCAATGAACATGTATTATGTATGTTATATGTATTATATACCGTATTCTCACAATAAAGTCAGCTAGAG
>ML093185.1:0-15715 GCA_003697995.1 Taxidea taxus jeffersonii
CCCTCTGACGTCGGGGCCGACCAAGGGGCCACCAGCCTGGCAGGCAGCAGCCCCCCAGTCTTCGGTCCCCTCCCCAGTGGATTTGGAAGAAGGACGGCAGAAGCCTCAAGGACAAGGAGAAGGGGCAGAGCCGGGGAGCTGAGGGCTCTTGCTTCCTTGCAGGGCCTGGGCGCAGGGAGGTGGGGCCTGGGCCGGCTGAATTCCTCTTCCTTCTGTCCCGTGTCTGGAACTCACCACCAGATAAAAGAAGAGTCGTGCTCAGCCGGCGGCTCCCACTACTGTGTGCATGAAGGCAGCCTTGCCTCTTGTCCCTGCCAGGTCCTTACCCCACCCTACCCAGGTACTTACCGGGGACTCTTCCAGCCAATTCTCAGGGACCAAGAGGAGAATGGAGACACCACTCCTTATCGGCATCATTTCCAAACCCTCTTCCTCCCGAATTCTTTGCTCGCCACTCCAAATTCCATATTACCAACAAATAGTTTCTAGAAGCTTCATAATCAAAGGGGTCTGCATTTTTATAAAACATTACCAAGAATAATGTCAGAATTCTGTGCACTTCTGAGGCTCTTTTTAAAAAGTGTATCCTTGGGGCCCCTGGGTGTCTCAGTCGGTTGGGCATTTAGCTCTTGGTTTTGGATCAGGTCATGATCTCAGAGTCGTGGGATCAAGCCCCATGTCAGGCTCAGAGCTCAGAGGGGAGTGGCTTAAGATTCTATCTCCTAAGGGGCACCCGGTGGCTCAGGTTAGGCCTCTGCCTTGGGCTTGGGTCATGATCTCAGGGTCCTGGAATCAAGCCCTGCATCGGGCTCTCTGCTCAGCGGGGAGCCTGTTTCTCTCTCTCTGCCTGCCTCTCTGCCTACTTGTGATCTCTGTCAAATAAATAAATAAAATCTTTAAAAAAGAAAAAAAAAAGATTACATCTTCCTGGGGTATCTGGGTGGCTCAGTGGGTTAATGCCTCTGGCTTCGGCTCAGGTCAGGATTCCGGGGTCCAGGGGTCGAGTCCGTGTCTGGTCCCCTGCTCATCGAAGAGCCTGCTTCTCCCTCTCTCTGCCCCCCAGCTTGTGCTCTATTTTGCGATCTCTTTCTCTCTCTCAGATAAATAAAATCTTAAAAAAAAAAATAAAGATTCTTTCTCTCCCTCTCCCCTCCCCAACTCTCTCTTTAAAATAAAGGAAAAACCAAGCCAAGACAGAAAAACTTTTATCCTTGTACAGAATGGCTCAAGGACCATGAATCCGTTCTAGAACTCACTAGGACAAGGTGCATAAGGCCTCAAGGAAATCCTGAGACCAACAACGTGTCAGACTCCAGGAGTCTGGACGGGGCCACCGTCTGGTCCAGACCCCGTCCTGTGGTCAGAGCAGCCCAGCGTGTGTCCGGCCACCGCCGTTGCCGGGCGAGCACAGCCTCGACAAACACGAGTGCGAGGTTTTGTGGACGGTTGCTGCGGAGTCTGTTTGGTTTCCAGACGCAAGCGGCTTTCCTCTCTAGGCGTGGAGCGACCACTCATGAGCCCCGCCCCAGACGGACCCCACCTCTTCCCCAGAGGAGGCCAGGTCGGGGCTGGGAAGCTCACTGTCTGCCACGTCCCCTTTCCTGGACTTTTCTTCTAGGACAAAAGCTCCAGGGTTTCCACTGAGACCTGTGGTAGGGACCGAACTGTGTCCCCTGTTGTGGTCTTGGCCTTGGGGGTCTGGGCAGGGGCCACAGGTGGAGGCAGGGGCCACAGAGGGGGTCAGGTGATGGGGAGTCACCAGGGTCATCTGGTCAGGCTGGGCCTAATCCCCCACGCCTGGCTTCCTTGTAAACGGGGGCATCTGGGGAGACACGGACTGAGGGAGGCGTGTGAGGCCCCGGGCTGGAGACGGCGTCCACAGGCCAGCGACAGGCTTGGACCGGGTCTCCCCACCAGCCTCCGCAGGGATACCCTGATCTGGGGCCCTGGGGCTCCGGACCCTGAGGACATCCGTCCCTTGTCACTGCCGCACAGGGGGCTTTGTCTGGGTGGCCCCGGTGAGCTGAGACGCGCCCTATCAGCAAACACAAGTAAAAGCCTCTCACGTTCCCGGCGGAACCTACTGAACTCACAGGAGCCCCGGGCTCTGCCCCGTCATTGTCACAGCTCGGTGGCTGCGGAAGGAACCGGGGTCTGAACTCCTTCCTGGTGGGAGTTCTTCACGGTAACCCAAGGCCTCGTTAGCTCTCCACGTGCCCCGAGCCCGCCAGCCCGTCCCCCAGTCGCTCGGCTCCTCGCGCCAACCCGATGGGCGCTCGCGACCGTCCCCCGTGGCTGTCTTCATCCGCTGTCGCGCTCGCACGTTCAGCGGAACCTAAGGGGCAATCACGTCGCTGTTACTGCCTGCGCTGCCTGCCCGCGGGCTAACCGGACCCTCAGGCTGGGGCCCGACAGGACCCGAGGCCTCCGAGCGTGTCGGCCCTGGTTCGCCGCCACCCCTCGCGGTCAGGACACGGAGGGACCCGCTCGCTGCGCCCCGACTGGCAGGTAATTATGTCACGGCCCGGCTGCCCGCCATGGGCATTTGGCGACAGGGCCAGAGAGCACGACCGCAACCGACGACCCACACCACTCGCAACAGGGGACACCTGACCGGGAGCCCCCTTTCCCCGCTCCGAGGGTCACAGCAAGAGATCAGGGCGACCCACAGATGACGCCATCGGTGAGCCTCTTGCCTACTGGGATGCCCCGGCAGGGAGAGGTGCCCCTTCCCCGGGCAGGGACTCGCCAGTCGCAGCCCGCGGGGACTCGGGCTAGAACAGGGCGTCGCGTCTTCCACGGCACCTGGTGTCCCTGCGGAGCTCGGAGCTGGCCAACGGAAGACGGGGACACCGTGCCCTCTGCCAGGTTAGCAACGGCTCCCCGGGAGTCAGCCACGACCTCGGTGGGTGACACGAGCGAACCGCAGACGCCCCGGGCCAGGAAGGAGGCGCAGGTGAGGGGCCCGCGGGACCGCGAGGGGCGGCGCAGAGCGAGTCACGAGCCGGGGTCCAGCCGTCCCCCGTCCGCTTCACCGGGGCCCCCTCTGCAGGGAGAGGACGAGACTCCTGCCCCGCTTAGCTGTCGGGCAGCTGCTGCCGTTGGGGGCTTGGCGCGGGCCGGGCTGTGCGGGGTGCGGGGGACACCATGGGGAGCGGAGGGACTCCTTCGAAGATCAAGAGAGTGAAGGTGAGCGAACATCCGTCACTTGTCCTCAGACCATCAGTCGCTTACAGCTCGGGCTTCTGCCGCCTCTTCTGCGGAGTGAGCGGCTCGGCTGTCGTCTGAAGGCTCCCAGGGGCTGATGTCGGGCGCCCGCTCACGGGTGTCACCTCGATGGTGCCGAGGCGGCTGGCTCGGAGAGGCGGGGGTCCCCCAGCTCAGGACCTGCTCCTCAGCTCCGGATGTCCAGCTGCCTCTTGGCAGGGGGGTTCCCAAGGAGAGCGGGTGTCCCTGCTCACCCACCAGGGCGTCCCCTCACCCCCAGGCCCCGGGGACGTACGTGCTGTCCGCAGGTCCATCTTCCAGCCCTGCACACAGGTGGCCCTCCCCGTGTCCCGCCTCCCTCCACCCTGCACTCCCTTCCAAGCTCTTCCCACCGCCCGGAGTTCAGTCCCGATTCCCATCAGCCGTGGGCTGGTGCACACTCAGCACACACCACCACCCGTGTGCCGGGCACCTTCCACACCGCCGGTAGCGCTGTCTGTGGAGCCGCGTGCTCGGCGTCTGTCCATCCTGGCGTGCTGTCTGCGGGGGCTTGGCACAGCTGCACCCCCGGACACCCCGTCAACTGCAGCCGAAGGGCCACACGGTGAGCGGACGACCGGGGAGAGCAGGTGGCCCGGCTACAGTCGGGGGGGAAAGTCTCGCCCAGGCTGGCGGCTGGAAGGACCCTCGCGCTGCCGTCTGAGACTCATCTCGGCGCCCTCTCCACCTCTGCACCCGGAGATCTACAGACGTGAGCCCTAACAGAAGGCCTCCCAGATGTTTCCTGGAGCGGACTCGGCACCCTCAAGACCACGAGCCCCCTGCCGGGGCAGGCACCCCTCCAGCGCCCGTCCTGCTGCAGAGGCCCACCCTCCCTCCCAGCCCCGGTAAGAGCGCACTGGCCGGGCTCAACCCAGTGCTGACTCAGAACCTCAGGTTCCAGCTGTTGGCTGGGGGACCCACAGTGGCCCGGGCGCCCCTGAGGCCGACACAGTGGCAGGGGGCTGCAGGCTGAGTCCCGGGGCCAGCACTCCTTCCATCCGGCCCCGCCGCTGCAAACCACAGGGCTCCCTGGTGGATGGGCTGACCTTCCTGGAACCAGCACCCTGGCCCGAGTCCTATACTAGCCCAGGGGTTCCTGGAACTTGGTCTGGAACGGCCCGGTGGACGGCCACGGCTGTCTCCCCGCACCGGGGGCTGAGCAGACAGGCCTGCTGCCTGGTTCCAAGGTCAGGGCTCCGTCTCCTTGACCCACACAGCCCGCCCAGCCCTGCTGCCGGCTCAGTTCTGACCCGGTGCCTGGGGGCTGTGGTCCGTCCCCTCTGCAGGGACAGCAGGAAGTCAGGGCACTGGGCCGAAATGCTCAGCGGGACGGCTTCCAGGCCCCTGAGCCTCTGTCCCACCCCTAGTGTGACTCCCGTGGGCTGCTGTCCTCCAGGCCAGTGGGTCTGGGGGACTGGTTACACGCACACGTGCACAGACATGCACACACCAGCACACACCCACACGTGTACAAGCATGTACACACACAAAGCGACACATATACACGCACACTCACATGCACACGCACCCCGGCTCACACTTACACACACTGGCACACACATAGACATCGGCACACATGCACACACACTGGCACAGGCATGTACACACTGGCGCACACACATAAATACACATTCACACATAATGAACATGAGCAGCACCTGTACAACACTCACACACGCACACATGCACACACCCACACTCATGCACGCACACGCCGGCACGCTTGCACACACGTGCACACACACGCGCACACACAAGCACACAAAGACGCGCACACATAACACCGTGCACACACTGGCTCGCGCACATGTAAACACACGTGCACATGCACACACAGGCAGCACCCGCACATGTGCACACACTTGTTTACACACATCATCACGACACTCAAACACACATGCACACATGCCCACATGTACAGACACACGTACGCTACAGTCGCACTCAGCAGAGTGAACCCTGGTACCGCTCGTCCCAGCAGGGTCCGCACGGTGACGGCACAGACACGTTAACTTTAACCCGAGCCACGACTCCGTTTCACACCCTTGTACAAGCAACGCTGGGAGTCCTGACATCACACCAGCCCCATGTCGATACACAAACATGATGACGGGTCCTGCACCCCCAAAGCAGTTGCTGTCTGTTCGGAAACATCTCACACATGACACAAGAGTGGAAATCGCCCTGTGAATTTTCCTGCCACACGGAGGGACGTGCCAAGTGTGTGGTCATTGTTGCGACCGGGGAGGGCCACACCGCCTCCTGAAAGTCCTCCAGGCAGGGGTGGCCAGCTCTCCTGCCCCCGTGGGAGGGCCTGCCCGTCCTCCTGGAGCAGATGCCCGGGCACGCGTGCGGGACAAGAGGCCAGGAGCGGCGGCGAGCGGACAGAGGAGCCGGGCGCCAGCTTCCAGGGAGCTCTCCTAAACCCCCATCTTCCTTCCACTGACACTTGCACACTCTGGAATTTTTTTCTTTTTCTGTTCGTTTTGATTGTAGTAAAACGTGAAGTTTACCTCTGTGACATTTTTAAGTGCACATTTCGGGGGTGACGAGGACACTCACACTGTCATGCCACTGTCCACAGAATAGTTCCCTGTTCCAAACGGAAACTCTGTCCCCATAAACACTAGTCCTGTCCCCTCTACTCTCTGTGAGTCTGACCACTCCAGGGACCTTGTGGGAGGGCATCACACAACATGTGTCCCCTTGGGACTGGCTGGTGTCACTCAGTGACGAGTCCTCCAGGTTACACGCGTCCTGGAGCGAGCGTCCAGAGTCCCATCCTTGTCTTGCGCACCTGCTCTCGCTCCTCCTTGTCCTCCTCCCTGCTCCACACGCGCTGCCAGGACAGCTCTGCTCCTTTACCCCACCCTCCCCCACCCTCTGCTCGGGGGCAGAGCCCTTCCCCCCAGATGCCGCATCTCAGACTCAGAGTAATCATAAGACAACCAGTGACGTCGCCCTGCTGCTGGGGGGGGGACTCGCAGGTAGAGACACGGCTCCCCCTGCACCCTTGTCCCACTGAAACCACAGGCTCCTCGAGGTCACAGCACGGTCCCTCCCCCACGTGATCCAAGGGAGAGGCTCTAACCTGCCACCTGTACCTTTGCCTGAGCCCCGCCGCCACGCCTGACCCGCCCCCCCAATGCCTGACCCCTGGCCCCTACCCGGCGTCCAGGCTGCAGGGGAGCCAGGGGAGCCAGGGGAGCCCAGCCCAGCGGGGCCCTTCTCAGAGCACATCTGCCCGTCCACCTGGGCCTCTGGAGCCTATGGCAGGTGGTGGACGGTGCCGGTCAGGCACGGAGCCTGCAGGGGGGCGGAAGCTGGGGACCGAAGCCCTTTCAGGAGGCCCCGGGCTTCAGAGGGTGGCCCTGCTGTGCGCCACGCCCACCCCGCCGTCACCCCGCCGTGCCTACCTGCGGCCCAGCCAGGCAAACCCGTTTGCCCTCCTGCCCTGACTCACTCACCCCAGTCTCCTGCCTCCCCACCCCCACACAGGAAGTGCTCCCAGCCCCCTCCTCGCAGCCCCTCTGCAACTCCACTCCTCCCGGCCAGGACAGAGGGGAAGCCGTCCCCACCCGGTACCATCTCCTGAGAAATCTCAACCCAGTGCCCCTGAAGAAAACCCTCTTCCCGGGTGGGCATCCCTCTGCCCTGCCGGGCTGTTAGTCATCCACAGGTTAGCATGAATAAGCCGGCTTTGCTCTCTGGCTGGGACAGAGGGACCTATTCAGGGAGGAGGCTTGCCCGGGGAGCAGGGAGGAGCCCGGCACTTCCCAGGGAGCAGGTCTGGGTGGGGCCTGGCACGTAGGCCCCAGATGTCCCGGAGAAACATCTGGAGGTGATGAGGCCTTGGGTGGGGTGGGGAGGAGGGGGATGGGGGACAGGCCTCTGCTCTGCCCTGCCCAGTGCGTCTCCTGCCTGGGGACTGCTCTTCCCAGGGGCCTGTCCACCACGGACCTCACGACCTACGTCCATCCCTTTCCATCCCGTGACTGGGGACATCATCCTCTGCTTCTCTTGGGGTCTGTGCCAGCCAGGGGAGGGGTCTGTCCTGCCTCAGACTAGCACCAACGACCTCTGGGGCCTTGCTCCGGAATGTCCCCTTCAGCCGTTTGCCCAACAGGAATCAAAGTCCCCCAGGTCCTCCTCTCAGCAGCGATCCTGCCCAGCTGCCTTTGTTCCCGAGGGTCTCTTCTCGGGGACCGAAGCACACTCACTGCAGCGGCGGCCAGCCGTGATGGCTCTGGGCCCTCAGCCTCCGAGTCCTCCTGCGGGGCCGTGGCCGGCGGAGCAGGTGGTGTCCTTGGGGGAGGTGGGGCTGAGGCAAGCTGCAGAGCCCTCCGGGTGCCGTAGCCCCGCTGTTGCTAGGAGGAAGGGGGATCCCGTCTCTGAGCCCATCTTCTGCTGGCGTCAGGAGCCCAGGCCACTACCTGGGGAGCCCACCCCGGGCTTGTCACTGTGGGTGAAGACTTGTTCTTCCGTGTTCCCGGGGTGCAGATACGTGCAGGGAGGGACTACGGCATTCTTCTCCTGAGGGGGCTGTGCAAGCAGGAGCACGGGCCCAGGGGTTGGCCTGCAGAAAGTTCTAGAACAGGATATAGACTCCACGGCACAGAGCAGGCAAATCTGTGCTTCACACTTTGCCATGGCTGGCAGACTCACACCGCCGGCCCTCAACAGAACAGAAAGACCATATGGGCCCCGAGGGCTCCAGAGGGACGAGCCGCGGGCCCCGTGGGAGGAGGGCAGAGGACAGGCTGCCTGTGGTGGGCCTGGCCTGTGCGGAGGCTGGCGATTCCTAAAGCAGTTCATGGAGTAGAGCATCTGAGCCCGTCTTGGTGAGATCAACACCCGCTGTCTGTGGGAAGCCAGGTCTCCAGAGAACAGCTTCCCTGTCCCTGTCCCAGCCAGTCCTGCCCACGCCTGCTGCCTTGGCCAGACCCAGCCTGGCCCCCAGCCAGGGACGCCCCACCTGTCCTGACCAGGACCAGCCTCCAGACAGCTGAGGCCCCAGGGCGGGCGGGGGCGTCCCCTGGTGAGCTGGCAGCCTCTTCAGACCCGAGTCCCCCCTCCGAGTGGCACTTCCCTCGCTGGCTGCTCGTGCTGGGGACGGGCCGTACCTCCTGGACCACAGGGGCACCCCAGCTGCCTGGACCGGATGCCCCGGTGGATTCAAGTGCTTGCAGATACCCCATGATGCGTGTGTGAAGTCTACACCACCCCAAGGCTCTCAGAGTTACTAGTGTAACCCCCCAGAATGAGGGCTGCACCCTGGACACCCTGATGGCAGCCCAGGCACAAACATTCTAGAAGGTCACCCTCGGGGGGCTTTTCCGTCCTGGCCTTTGTGTTCTCCGCTGTCAAGCCTGCCCTCCCACAGAAGATGGGCTCCTTCACACTGTGCTGAGCTGCTCAGGGGATGTGAGCGGGAACCACAGTAAAGGGGTGGGGGCCCTCCTCTCGCCAGGCCGCGTCCCCGGGGCTCCCCCGGCTGCCCCCCGCAGACGGCCCCCACCCCGCGGTGTTGCGTGCTGGCAAGGCCAGTTTCCCAGAGGCTCAGCAGAGGGGCTGGGAGCACCCGCAGGCGGCTGCATGCCTGGGGTCAGCCCTGTGGCCTGCGCCCTGCCTATCTATGACAGGCCCCGACTTCGTCTCTGCGCGGGGTCCCTCGGAGGTGGCCGGCCCGGGGGGCTCTCACTCAGCCGCCCGAGGTCCGGGTGGACGCGCGGTGTTTGTGGCCACTGCGTCCGCCTGGCTCCCAGCCAGTGACTGTGTGCGACACACACAGGGGGCCGGCGTCCGGCCCCTTCCACATGTCAGGGGGCTGGCTCTGTAGTCGGAGCCCAGGAGGGCCGGCCTCACAGAGCTGGGCCCAGGGAACCCCCAGCTCCACTCGCCTCCCTTCCTTCCCGCACCTGGGGGCCCAGGCCTGCAGGGAAGCGTGGGCACCCTGGGCTCGGGCTCTGGGGCTGGGGGTGAAGCGGCTCCGCACGGCTCCCCCAGCCCCCCCGGGTGGGTGGAGAGCGGCTGGGGGGTACTGGACGGGGCTCTCAGTCGGGCCGGTTCCTGGCCTGGCGGGCTCTCCCTGACACACAGCAACAGTGAGCCCACCCTTGCAACCACCGGGGACCCCTGTGCCCCCCAGTGAAATGCCCGCCCTGAGAGATCCCTGCCTGCTGCCTCCAGCAGCCTCTGCCCGATCGCCTGGGGGTCTGCGGGTCCCAGGAGCCCATTCCTCCACTAAGGAGGTGCCTGGGAAGATGGGGGGCCCCACAGAAGAAAAGCGGCTAGAGAGGCGCCGGCTGGCTCCATCAGTACGGTGCACGGCTCTTGATCTTAGGTTGGGAGTTCGAGCCCCATGTTGGATTAGAGATGATTTAGAAATAAAATCCTAGGGCACCTGGGTGGCTCAGTGGGTTAAGCCTCTGCCTTCGGCTCAGGTCATGATCTCAGGGTCCTGGGATCGAGCCCCGCATCGGGCTCCCTGCTCTGCCAGAAGCCTGCTTCTCCCCCTGCCACTCTCTCAATCTCTCTCTCTGATGAATAAATAAAATCTTAAAAAAAAAAGAAAAATCCTAAAAGAAAAAAAAAGTGGCTTGAAAGACATCAAACACCGCACGGTGAACTGAAAGACCGCCAGGGGAGGAGAGGTCTTGTTTCTTTCCTTCTTTTGAGATTTTACCTACTTATTTGACAGAGGGAGACACAGCGAGAGAGGGAACACAGCAGGGACAGAGGCAGAGGCAGAAGCAGGCTCCCCGCCGAGCAGGGAGCCTGATGCGGGGCTCGATCCCAGGACCCCCGGATCATGACCTGAGCCGAAGGCAGAGGCTCGACACTGAGCCCCCAGGCGCCCCAGAGGAGAGGTTGCACTGGCGGCCTCAGGGCGGGAGCCGGGCTTCCGGGAGCCAGGAGCAGCTGAGGCCAGGCCAGGCCTCGCGGGGCTTCTGGGGAAGCCTTTGCTTTGGGGCACGTCATCCAGCACCCCCACCTCCCACCTGTGCTCCGTCGTGTAATATAAAGATTTTTATTTCTAAGTAACTCTCTTCCTGGCGTTTCGGGGTGACAGCAGTCACGAGGCAAGGGCTAGAGGAGGCCGGCCAGGTGTCCCCCGCTCCCGGCACCTTGGCAGTACCCCAGGGCCCCACGAGAGAACCAGGGTGCCCTCAGCCCAGGGCCCACGTCGGGCAGGCCCCACCCCGGGCTTCCTGAGACAAGAACCTCCCTGCGGCCGCTCCTTCCTGCCTCCCTCTGTCCTCCGCTGGGCTTCTGCTCTGTCCTGCTCTGCCTCCCGTCTCCACGAGCCCCTCGGCTTCACGGGCCGGACGCCTGCACGTGTTGGGCTCTTCCGTCGCGTCCTGGCTGGGAGGAGGCAGATGCATTCGTGAGGCACAGACCCGAGGGCGCTGAAGGCCAGAGCAAGCACCAGTCTCACCAGGGACACAGGGTGGATGGCATTGACCGGCCCTGAAGCCAGAGGGAGGAGCGATGGGTAGCCACGGGCCAAAGAGATGTCAACGAGACAATGAACTGCCTCCCCGAGCCCCAGGCCGCCCCACGGTCTGAAGTCCCAGAAGCACCCTAAACCTGGCACGTTCGAAATGTCCACTTGGGGTCCCTGCCTTGTGCCCATCTCCGCAATGTCGCGGGCCTTCCTCGTGGAGCCCTGGACCCTTCCCACTGCCTCCGCCGCCCCCAGGGGCAGCCCTGGCACTAGTCAGGAGCAAACCCTGCATCTATGGGGCTGTAGAGCCGAGTCTGGGCTCCCCCTGCTCCTCGGACCTTGCCCTCAGCCCCCACCCCCCACCTCGGGGCCAGCTCTGTCCCCCGGGACACTGTGGCAGGAACAGTCGGCGGTGGCGTCCCTTCTCCTGTGCACACTGGTCCTGCAGAGCTGTTTGCGTGGCCAAGGCCCCGGCAAGGTCACCCAGAGGGACCCGGCATCGGGAGTACCGGCACGTCCCTCAGAAGGGACGGGAAGCGCGTGCAGGCGGCTCCGTTGCACGTGGTCTGCTGTCCACGCGGTGGGGGGGCGTGCCTCTGCCTTCGCCTGGTCGAGGGGCGGCCAGGGGAGGCTGGAAGGGCCTGCAGGTGGTGTGCTCCTGACCACGGGGCCGTACCAGGCGCACAGCGGAGGCAGGAGGGTGCGCACGCTAACCGCTCACACCTGTTGAAGGGTGGCCCTGCCCGGTGGGGAGCTCTGGGGGCCGTGCTGGGCTCGAGGGGACCCCACGGATGGTGGAGTTTGTGCCGGGGGCCTGGCCTCACGATGACCCCTCCCCTCCTCAGGGGCTGTGGATGCAGGAGGAGAGACCACCCTGCCCAGCGGGCGGCCCCCAGCATTGGGGTGACTGGGGGCCTGTCCTCCCTCCAAGTGCCCCCTGTCCTTCCATGGCTCTGCTTACCTTCTTCCTTCTTATCTCTAGCCTGCGAAGGCTCCAGGCTTACCCCCCCGGGGCCCTGCCAGACGAGCGGCCCCGGGCCAGCCTTCCACCTCTGACCCCCAGGCTCGGGCTGTCTTCCCAAGACCCACAAGACGTCTGGCGCCCGCTGCCTGGCCGGGCCGGAAGGGCCTGGGTGCCGCTCTTGGGGCCAGTCTCCCGGACCCCTGGGCTCCCGCATGACCTCAGGATGAGCTGGAGGCCACCACGTGATCCTGCGGGGCCAGGAGGGGTCTCTGTCCTGCCTGCTGGCCCCGCCTGCCCTGTTATCTGCTATGGACAGAGGCCTGGTTTCCGCTGCGTCCCCCTGCTTTGGCTGCCTGTGCGTGGAAACTGGGGCGGACAGCCTGGGCGTGCCTGGGATAATGGCCCTAGTTTACCGTTGGCCTGGAGGTCCCACCTAACCGGGCGTTCCGCTCCTCGGGGTGGGGGCAGCCGCGAGCTCCGGCTGGTCCCCAGGGGCCGGTCCCCAGGCCCTGACTCCCGAACAGAGACTCCTGGAAAGCGGGGCCGCGCTTCCCCACTCGACCTGTACCACAAGGGGGTCCTCCCTGCCGCCGGCCCCCTTCTCCCCGTCCACAACAGTCGGCACAGACAGCAGATGGCCTGCTGTGCCCGACGGTTTATCTTCCGCTCCCCAGAGGGCACCCCGCGCGTCACTACCCCACGGTCCCCGCGCTGCCCGGGGTCGACACCGGAAGCCTCCGGCTCTCGGGCTGACAAGCTCCGGCAGGGCCAGGGGTCCGGCAGGGAGGCGGAGAGCTGGGCTGCTGTGAAACCCCCTCCGCCCATTCATGTGGCCGCCTGCCCGGGGCACTGGGGCTGGCCCTTCTGTGGTGGGGGTCCCGGCCTCGTGGCCAGCCCGCAGCACCCCTGGTTTTCATCCCCTGGACGCCAGGAGCACTCGCCCTCCCCGGCTGTGGCACCCGGGAGGGACCCCGGCAGTGCCCAGGGCCACGGTCGGAGGCCGCGCGGCAGGTCACGGCACCGCGGGCCCAGCACCTGACGCAGGGAGGCTCTGCGGGACCTTGGGCTCCGGAAGGCCTGTCGGGGCTGCACCTGACGGAGAGCGGCGCGGACCCCCAGAACCAGCTGGGCCACACTGTCCTTGCCGGGGTGAGCCTGGGACGCCTGCCTCCAGGCCCGCCCCCCGCACAGCAAGCCGCAAACGGCCCTTTTGGTTCCCAGGGTCCTGACCGCGCGGGGAGGCACCACCTGCTGGCCGTCCTGGCTGGCATCGTGGGGGCGGCTAGGCCGGCTGCCCTCGGGAGAGCCGAACCGTCCCCTGTGCTGACCTTGGTGGCTCTGCCGAGTGTGGCCACTACCCAGTTCCAGGGTGACCTGGGTCTTGCTCCTCTGTCAGCTGGTGCGTGCCGCCTGTTTCTCGGTGTGGCCAAGAGCCAAGGACCCGCCAACCCCCACGGGGCCCAGAGCCACGCACCCACGGGTCCTACACCCGGCCCAGAGCCCCACATCCGCACGCCCCGCACGGGGCTGAGCCGCGCCCACCGCTGGGCCACTGCCCCCTCGCCACTGCTGTCCCAGGTCTCCGCCCGCCCCGGCACTGAGCGGCACAGGGCTGGAAGGGCACATCCTGTCCCCACCCCCTGCCCTCCCTCGGAGTCCTCTGGTGGCTCCCCAGTGCTCTCAGGGCCAAGTCCGGGGCCCATGTTGGGGCAGCAAACCGCCCCCCTGCCCCTCCGGCTCTCCGCCCTGCTGGCCCCCTGAGCACAGCGGGCTCCCTCAGGTCTCAGATGTCAGCTCGCCCTTCGCTTGGGAAAGCTTCTGCCCCTGGACAGGGACCAGAGCCGCCCAAACCCCCAGGCTCGGTGTCGTCCGCAGCTCCTGCAGGAAGCTCAGGGCCGGCGCTTGCTAAGTAGAAGGCCCAGTAGAGCAAAGGAGGCCGCCCCCAGGGCGCACGCACGGGCCACAGGGGACACCTAGGGCATGCGGCGATGCGTCCTCGGGGCCGTGGTCTTTGGCCCTGAAAGATCCCAGAGCCGAGGGTCCCACCCCTGGGGGACACAGCGCACGGGGGTTCCCGCGGCCACCCCACCCTCCTGGACACGGGACCAGCTTCTGCTGCGTCCCTGACAGTCCACGCGGACATCACAAGCGAGGTGTTCACTGTCCCCGGGTCCAGACGCGTCATCTGGACAACAGATGGCTTGAAGCAAGGCTTCCAAGTCAGGTGGGAGCCCAGAGAAGTGACCACCGCATTTTAGCGGAAGAGCCTGGCACAGGTGGCCCATGGCGCGCCGGCCCTAAAGACGCTCTAACGAGGGGTCTGCACGGCCTCGGGTGCTGGCGACGGCCGCTCGGACGGCGCTGGGACTGGGACACGTGGGGGCCTTTGTCCCTTTATACCGTACGCATCACAGCTCTGATCTCACAAAAACAGCAGCCGAACCAAACAGCGAGGGGGCTCGGGGGGCTGGGAGGCGGGAGCCCTGCCGGGGTGGCTCCCGAGCCTGGACCACCAGCCCCTCATCCTGCTGCCTCGGGAAGGGCCCTGGACCCACGAGTTGGTGCACGTGGTCATTTAATAATCAGGGAAACTGAGGCCCAGAGCGTGTGAGAAAAAATAGTAAAAAGCCAAAACCACCATCGAGACCCTGTAGGGATTACTCCGGGCTGTGGTGAGCTGCACAGCAGCCCCCAGAGCATCAGAGCCGGGTCATGTCCTACAGACCCCTACAGGGTCTGCAGAGGCGATGGGATTGGGATGTTACCCTGGACCACCCGGCGGGCCCGATGCCGTCACAGCGTCCTTCCCAGAAGAGCAGGTGCAGGGCCCGTGGAGGCAGCAGCTCTGACCACCGCGACGACATGAGTCACCACGAGTGACCACGAAAAGGAGAGAAAACCGGAGACATGAGACCCTCCGTTGAGACCCCGCATGTGATGGTTCCTCACTTTCTGTCTCCTGCAGAGCTGGGCGCAGATGGCCCTCCTCGGGGCTGGCAGAGGGGGACGGGCTGTGACCCCTCCTGGCTCTGGGGGTCCCCAGCAAGAGGGGCCCCTGTCACGTGAGGACCGGTCGGCCGCCACTCTCCCAACCCGTGGCGTCTCCCGCTCTACTGGGGAAGGGCTGGGGGTCTCTGCAGGGACTGATCTCACTGAGCCCACCAGGGGAACAGCCTTCCTTCTACGGGGTCTGTTTCACGGGGCCATGTCAGCAAAAGTCTGAGGATGAATTGGGGTATTTCTCTTCTGAATGCGGGTCCCTATTCATGAGGCGTGTCCCCCTCCTCTGAGAGGGCAGGGCTGGCTCCAGGTGGGGCCAAAGGTGTGGCCGATGGAGGGCCTCACCTTGGCCGCCGCCACCCCCCCAAGTCCAGGACCCCAGAGAGGCCTGGGAAGGAGCACAGGGGACAAGGGCGAAAGGATGGGACCGGGGTGGGGGGTACCTGGGCCCGTTGCCTCGTTGCTTACTTGGCACCCCCACTGGAGTGGGGTCCTGCTGTGAGCCTGTCGCCCACCCCCAACCCCTGCCAGGTAGGCTGCACTCAGCGGTGGGGTCACAAGTCTGAGTTTCTGGCTGGACCAGAAGAGGAATTGCCCAGCCCGAGGGCCAGGGGTGGGAGGGCGGGCCAAGGACCTCCTCTCCCACGTGCTCTGTGCCCACACATGGACAGTGCTGGACACACCAGGACGGGCAATGGCCCCCCAGCCTGTGCAGGGCCCCTGGGACACCTTGGCCCAAGGGCAGGAGGGCGGGTGGAGGGCGGTGAGGCCACAGTCAGGATGCAGGGGGAAGAGGGAGGACACCCAGCCCCATCTCTCTGAAAACCAATTTCAAAGGAAGAAAATATGTCTGCTCCACAGGGGTCGGAACTGCTGGGTCCAGGGTGTCACTGTCCCCGGGGAAGCCTGGCCCCGGGAGTTCTGACCAGACATCCTGCGCTCCCTCCTGGGTGAGGGTCCTCCCCTCCCTTTGAGCCCGTGCTGGTTCTGGCCAGGGCAGGTGCGGTCCCGGGTGCACGTGTGCGCGCCGTGTGCATGCAGGGCAGGTGCGGTCC
>ML093185.1:15725-32363 GCA_003697995.1 Taxidea taxus jeffersonii
CCGGGTGCACGTGTGCGCGCCGTGTGCATGCAGGGCAGGTGCGGTCCTGGGTGCACGTGTGTGCGCCGTGTGCATGCGCACATGTGAGTGTGACTGCTTCCACGGCCGCTGCCTGCGCGTCTGCGTGTGGCCCCGGCGCCCCCTGCCGGCCCATCCCAAGGGACGCACAACGCCCAGGCCGGGGTCTCTGGCTGGGCCTGTCTCGAGGCCCCGAAGGGCGCGGCGGCCTGAGGCCCCTTCCCCACCAGCTCCCGCGGGAACAACGCCGCTGCGTGTCCGGGGCCAGCTAGACCCGCCTGCAGGACCACGGACGCGCCTTCGCGGTCTCCTTCCCCCCCACGCCCCACGTCCCTCTGGACCTGAGCCCTAGGCGCGGGGCCCCCCCAGCCCGGCTTTGGCACAGAACGGCCACCCTCCAGGAACGGCCAGACGTCCCGTGGGGCCGAGAACCGGAGTCCCCTTGTGGGGCCCCAGGAGCACAGGCTTCACACAGAGATGCCTCCTCGGGCTCAGGGACGGCTTCTGCCCCTTCTGAGCATGAAGTCACCTGCCGTCTCTCCTCTGGTCCTCAGTGGGCGCTGGCAGGCCGGGTCCCAGCGCCTGGGGTGGGCCGTTCCCCCGGCCACGCTCTACCAGGCCCCTGCGTGCCTCCTTCCCCGGCAGGGCTCGGCCCCCTTCCCTCCCGCAGGTGGCCGTGGGTGTCAGCCTCGTTGGCCCCGGGCACGACCCTGTGCTGTAGGCTCAGGGGTAATCCTGGACGTGACCCGACTCTGCGGCCACAGTGTCGCCTGACCCAGGCCCAGGTCCTCCCCGAACAGCACCAGACCGAGGACATCGAGCGTGTCATTCTCTCCCGGCTCCTGACACGGGTCTTGGGACAACGCCCACGTCCCCACAGGGGCCATCCCCCGCACGTACCCCAACGTCGGATAGCGGTGAGCCGAAGTCCCTGCTGCAGAGCTACCTACGAACGGCAGGTCCCTTGTAGATGGGGACGACCTCACGTCTGGAGGACAGCCCGGCTTGCAGTCCGGCCTCACACACCTGCACGGCTCACGCTGCCTCTCAGGCCGCGAGCAAGCTCCTGGCCCCGACATTCAGGACTGGCTCCAAGGGACACAGAAGCCATCTCCCCGACTTCCTGTGGAGCCGCTGTTCCTGCCCAGCTGACCCCCGTTCTTCCCCGGGGGGCCTGGTCTGTGCCTCCGGGCCACCTGCCAGTGGCTCCCGCCCGCCTGGAGTGCATGCCTCCCACCCCCGCCCGTTGAAACTCAGGGGCCCTCCGGCCAGCGCAGCCCCTGCCCTTCCACACCCCAGCGCACACCGATCCCCCGAGCCGCCGTCGCTGTGCGTGCAGCCGGCGGCAAATAGTTGCTGCGGCCCAGCTGGTTCTGGCTGTGGAAGTGTCCTCCCGGATGGCGGGGCGCACAGCGGCCACAGGCCCACCGCGGAGTATCATCTTGACGGGCGTCGGGTGCTGCAGGAGGTCACGGGGGCCTCCCGGACGTGGTCAGGGCGGTAGTGCCCACGCCAGCATGGACACGAGCAGACGCTGTAAGGACCGCGGCCCGGGCCCTAACTGCCTTGGCTGAGTCTCTGGGTCCCACCCACGCAGCTAAAGGGCTTGCGGTCCACACGGACGGAACAGGTGCCCATGGGTGCCCGTGGGAGGTCCATCTGGTCCCAGCCCACGTGTTCCACAGGTCTTGGGGACCGGAGGAATCTGGCAGCTGTCGGAATGTCCTTCTGTGCCTGGACCTCGGGCCGGGCTGGATGATGTATGCTAATACGGTTGGGTACAGCGGTGCCCGTCTCTTGTGCCTGGGGCTTGAGGCTGCGCTGGGCCAGTCCCCAGGGGGCTGCGGAATGAGCACGTGAGCTCAGCGAGGGGGATGCCGTGTGCCTTTGTGACCGAGCCTGTAAAAACCCCGGACACCCCGGCTCCGGTGAGCTTTCCGGCCACAGGGGTCCAGCCCAGGGGCACCTGGAGGCTGGTGCTTCTCTGCCCAGGTCCAACCCACATGCCTTCCCCTCTGTTGGTCTAACCTGCGCCCTCCCGGCATAGCGAGCTTGGCTCCGGGAGCTGTAGAGGCCATCCTGTGACTCCCGGAGCCTGGGGTCAGTCTTGGGGACCCTGGCCAGGTGGGAGAGGGTGTGGCCCTGGCTTCAGTGGGAGGAATGGAGGAGCCCGGGAGGGCCCAGCTTGAACATGAGATGCTCACACATTAGGAGACAGTGTGTTCCAGGAAGTAACAGAGGTTGGTGACCCAGATGGCCTGGGGCCTCGTCTCCGAGGGGACCTCTCGTTATGAAATAGGATGCTTAGGTCTTTGATCCATAAAAGCGTAAAAGATGTATTTCTCATCCTGTTTATTTCGCAGTTTTTTTTCTTGTTCCCACCCTAACCCCATCTGCGTTCTTTCCTTCTTAGAAATATCTGCATCGACCACGCGCCACGGCTGCGCGATCAGTGGTCACGGACACCAGCGCCCGTCGACCAGCACCTGGGGTTCCAGCTGGGCTCGCCATGGGGCAGGGGCCCGGCGGTGTGGTCTGGGCATCGGGGGGGCCCCCAGGGAGGGCATGGAGAGGCGGGTGTTTGGGTTGGGTTCAAGAGCCCTGAAATAGCCAAGTAGGATGCCAAGGATGCACGGGGGAAGGTAGGGCACAGAGGGAGGTCCGAACCGAAGACCCTCGTGTGAGACCCTGGTGTGTGGACAGGACGCGATGGCCGCCGGGCACAGAACAGAGGAGGGCTAGAGCCGGCCCTCCAGGGGAGCCCAGCCACGTGGCCAGGGGACACAGCTGGAGGACAGAGGGCCCCATGACCCGCGAGCACCAGGGTAGGGGCGGGGGCAGTCAGGTTGGTGGCCAGAGGTCAGGGTGCCAGCAAGAGGCTTCCCGTAGGCAGGGAAGGTGGTGGAGACCGGATGAGCCTGCGGGCGCCAGTGTGCTGTGTGCCACGGAAGACACCGCGGGCTCACGGGGACCCGCGCATGTGAACTTCTCACAGCTCTGGCCCCGGAAGCCCAGGATTGAGGGCACGGTGGAGCGGGTGCTGGTGAGCCTCTAAGCGCTGGCGTCCCATCGCGGGGTGCTCACCCGGCGGGGCGCGGGGCCGCTCTGGCGTCTTCCTCTGACGTGGTTCCGCCCGCACGTGGTTCCGTGGGGCCTGCCGCGAGCACGCGGGGGAGGTGCCCACGGGAGCCGTGTCTCCACAGCCAGCTTTGTTCAGCCGAACAGCAAGACCACAGCAGATCCACGACTCTAAACGCAATGACAGGGGCGCCTGGGGGGCTCGGTCGTGAAGCGGCTACCTTCAGCTCAGGTCCTGCTCCAGGTCCCTGGGATCAAGCCCCTCATGGGGCTCCTGCTTGGCCGGAAGCCTGCCTCACCCTCTCCCACTCCCCCTGCCGTGTTCCCTCTCTCACTGTGTTTCTGTCAAATACATAAATAAGGGCGCTTGTGGGGGTGGCTCAGTGGGTTAAAGCCTCTGTTTTTGGCTCAGGTCATGATCCCAGGGTCCTGGAATCGAGCCCCGCATCGGGCTCTCTGATGGGCGGGGAGCCTGCTTCCTCCTCTCTCTCTGCGGCCTCTCCGCCTACGTGTGATCTCTGTCAAATAAATACATAAAATCTTAAAAGAAAAAGAAAAGCAAAACTTAATGACACTTCCTGAGAGTTCGCTCGGCTTCTCACCCGTCACACAGAGCAGAGCCACAGGACAAACACGGGACGAGGACAAGAAGTTAAGGAGCCACGCACGAAGGCCGAGCTCGGGTGCGCAGGCGAGGGGCAGGCCCGGCCGGGGAGGATCTCGGCTCCGTCACAGACCCGGTGGGCATGGCCTGCGGGGCAGTGGCCCTTCCCGGGCGGGGACGGGGAGGGTCAGCGTGGCGAGAGTGTGGCCCCGGCGGCCGTCAGTTCCGTGCCTGAGTGGAGCGGGTCCTCCAGCCCCGGTGCTGGCTGCGGCCCCTCGGCCTGCGGGGATGACTCGGTCCTCGCTGCGCGGTCGCCTCCGCCGCGACGGGCCGGTCCCGAGCGTGGTGGGACATGGCCGTGCGCGGGAGCCGCTCAGTGTCCCGCGGGACAGGCGAGGCGGACGGGCAGCTTGGCAGGAAGAGGGCCTCCGCGGAACCAGGGCCGCCCAGGGAGGGCAGAGACACGGGGCGGGGGAGTCGGGGCGAGGGCCCCCGTGGTCAGTGGCCGGACCGGCTTCCGTCAACACCGCTCCAGACGCTACCTGTGCGCCGGGCACAATGTGGCTGAGAACCTAAACCTGCCCTAAAAATCTAC
Source organism: Taxidea taxus jeffersonii (assembly GCA_003697995.1). Taxonomy (NCBI): domain Eukaryota; kingdom Metazoa; phylum Chordata; class Mammalia; order Carnivora; family Mustelidae; genus Taxidea; species Taxidea taxus. The sequence goes on from ML093185.1 coordinate 20,021, forward strand.
TCGAAAGGAAACAGATGCACCAATGAGCTGCTGTCGCCTGTGCGTCTGGGGTCATGTCAAAAACGGCTGGTTTTCTCACCCATCGTGGGTGGACATTTGGGTTTCCTCCATCTCTCAACACCCCACACCAGGCTCCTGAGCTGTGCCCCGTCTTGGCGCAAACCTGGGCCGGGACTCTGGCTCATCTCACTGGTGGCGCTCTGAGCAACGGAGGCAAAGGGACTCCAAACTTGATCTAAGACTTTCATTAAAAGCTCTGCTTTCTGTCCTATCGTTCCAAGGCCAGCGTGTGAGGACACAGCAGGACAGCCCCGCTGGCTCTTTGACGAGGCTCAAGCTTCTTGACAGGTCACTAGCTGCTGACGGTGGCCGGGCGGGCGCGGTCACCCAGAGAAACGGGGACAGACTCCCAGGGGTCCGGGGGCGCAGGGTTAATCCCACAGCCGCACCCGCCACCACCAGAGGGCGCGCGTGCGGCCTGCGGACCCACCGAGGCCGGCGGCTACGGGCAGCGGCGTCAGCACCCGGAGGACAAGAAGCCCCCCCCCCCAATTCGGCCACGGAGTCCGAGTCCCCACGAAAGGCACAGCTCCCCAGAAGGGCCTGTCCCGGGGCCGGAAGGGCAGGGCGGCCTATAAAGAGAACCGACCTCTCACTGCTGTTGGCAAAGGGCTTCCCACTGGGGCCGAGGATCCACAATCGCAAGTTCACGGAGGCGCGTTCACTTGAACCTGCTTTGGACGGCAAAGCCTTTCTTGACTCACAAAGCGAATTCATTCCTCAAGGATCACAGAGCAGCCGGCTGTGCGCCAGGCATTGCTCCGGTGCCGTTTACTCAAACTCCTACCCCGCGACACTTCCATGCGAGTGGGGAGGGGACGGAGGACAGCGTGGAGGGCATCACACATCAGACGAACTAGTGCCGCCACGGACGCTGTAAGCAAGCGAGGACGGGCCACGATGGGCACAGGGAGCGGTGGCAGTTTTTAGTACGTGGCAAGGAAAGGCAACACTGAGCAAAGAAGTGCCTGAAGAAAGTGAGGGGTCAAACCACCAGAGTCTGTGGTGAGAGCTTTCATGTACAGGGAGCGAGTGCAAAGGCCCTGAGGCCAGGGGCGCAAGCCAAAGGGGCCAGTGGAGCCCGGTGAGCAAGAGGGAGGGATCCAGGTACTGTCACTAAGGGCTTCGCCTGACTTTGACGGAGGACCGGCTTCGGATCCCTGGTTTCCTTCAGCCGCTGAGTTAAAAACAGACTGGAGGTGACTGAGGACAGGAACAGGGGGACCTTGGAGAAGACCTGCAGAGCCAGGCAAACCCAAGACTAGGGCTCAGGACAGGAGGTGGCAGAACGTGGTGTGGAGTGGTCAGTCCGGCCGGGGCAGGAGCAGTGCTGGCAGGAGGCACAAGGCAGCAGGTGACCTGGGGCCCAGGCGGGGTTCAGCAGGTGTCTTGGGCTCATGGAGTCTGGGTCGAGGGGGCAGTGGAGGCACAGGGGGGTCCTGTGGACACGGACGCAGTATGAACTGTTTTCTGCGTCTGGACTGGGGCCCCCAGATATAGCTGCTCAAGGGTGTGTGGGGGAGCACAAGGGGACCCTGCCCGGCCCGTCTCCCAGGAGCCTTCGTGGGGCACTTGCGCTGGAGGGAACCAGCCCTGCCCCGCAGCAGAGGGCCCAGTGCTGCCCAGAACAGAGGAAACGGGCCCCACACACCTCGGGGGTGTGGGGACACTCTGTAGCCCCTGCCCTGAAGTGCTTAGCAACTCAAGACTTTCCGGAGTGACACCGTTTCCTGACAGCTACCCAGGAAGGACTGCCTGGGACACTTGAAAAAATGCAGACTGGTAAGCGCCCCCGCCCAGACCATCCTGATCTGGGGTGAGCCTGCATTGCCCTGATGGTGAAGGGCGGACCTGCTCAGCGCGCTGCTCCTTGGAGGGAAAGTACGGAGGGCTGCGCTGAACGGTGGGCCCCGAGCAGAGGTCCGTGTCCTCACCCCTAGAGCCTGGGAAGGCCGCCTTACGTGGAAAAGGGGACTTTGCAGGTGGGATCACACACCTTGAGATGGGGTCACTCCGGCTTCCTCGTGGGGCACCTGACTGGTGCAGGCAGAGGTCTGACACGGGCAGGACACGGCCACGGCACGGCGTGCCAGCAGCCACCAGGAGGGGAAGAGGCAGAGAACAGGAACCTCCCCAGCGGGAGCCCAGTTGGGACGCCTCGGGGCCTCCTGCCCAGAGGACAGAGGCTGCTGTTCCCGCCACCCGTCCGGGGTCATGTCACGGCAGCCACGGGAAGCTAATCAGACGGGCGACGAATGCTCGTAGCGAACGGGGCAGTCCACGCAGCGGGACCCTCCGGCCGGCTCTCCGCTCTCGGGTCTAGTCTGTCCGCAGCCGCCTGCCGCCTGCCCCGACTGCTCCAGAGAGCACCGCGTCCAGGCAGAAGCTTCTGGAAAGCTCAGCAGGCCGCAGGCTCACCCGGAATCAGAACGTGTGCTCTTGCCCGCAGGTCTAGCGGTCGGCCCGCTGGAGCCCCAACGGCTGCTCGGACCCCAGGCCCCCAGCCAACCCACACATGGTCTCACCTCCACGGCGAGCTCGAGGTCACCAGAAGGCTGCCCTCTGCTTTGGCTCTGGAGGGAGGGAGAACGCACGTGGCCCTGGGCCTCCGCAGGCGCGTCTGCCCCCCCGCGCGGACCCGAGCCCAGAGGGAGGCCCGCGGTGGGGGCCGCGGGAGGGCGAGCGGTCACTGAGCGCCGACCGCGGAGGAGCCGCCCCGCCCCCAACACAAGCGACGGATGCTCCTTTCCAGAGGCGCTCGGAGAGCACCCGGGGAGCCGTCCCCCCGCAGCAGGAGCCGAGGCGAGGGGACACAGACGGTGGTGTCCCCTGCCTGCCTCTGCTGAGGACACCGCCATGGCACCTGACAGGGCAGGCTAACGTGAGCGGCCGTCGCACGCCCCGCCTAAGGCCGCTGGGAAGCCCACGTGCCCAACCATCCCCCTTTCACACCCGCGCGGAGGCACAAAGTCCTCAGGCTCTAAGAACCGCCCGCAGAAGCTTCCGGAAGCAGGAGCTTGGCGTGGCCCACAGCCGCCTCCCACCCGCAGCCCACGTGCTCCTGTCAGCTCCCCGCAGGCTCCGGGCCGCGCTGGGCTGCAGGGGCGGGCGCAGCGCCAGGAGACGCCCGCGGACGCCCGAGAGCGCTCGCGACGCACCCCTTCGCCTGGGGACAGAGGCGCCGGGCAAGCCGCGGTCCTGCGCGGTACCAGGGGCGGCCAGTTCGGACGGGTCACTACCCACTCGGATGCTCCCTGGGCCAGAACAGCCGAGTTTCAAAGCAAACTTGTCGGCTTCTGGGCGTCTGTCACGGCTGCGAGGGACGAGCGGATGATCAGCTCCGGCTTAGTTAGGCTCCTTCGGTTCGATGTGCATCACCGGATGCCTTCGGCTGTTTCTCTCTCTCTAAAGAATGAGGCAGCTTCAGTATGAAGGTCTGTGCAGCTCCCCAGGCCCGTTGAGGAAGCTTCCAGAGCCCTTCCTGTGCTCCAAGCCCCACGAGCGGCCGCCGGTCTGCGAGGCCCTGGCTCGGTTCCCCATCGCGGCGGACCGTGTGCTGCGCCCCCGCACGTGGCTGCCGCGGGCTCCGTGGGGCTCGGCCGGGCGCGCAGAGGTGCTCACGCGGGTTGCCGCTGGGACTGTCACCGGCATCGAGGACGCCAGCCGGGATCTACCTGCAGGCGGGTGTGAGAAACCCCAGGGCTAAGCCCGTTTAGCTCAGCGCTCCGGTGTGAGCACGAAACCACTCGCAGCAAACAGAGTAGGACGCGGCACAGAGCGAGGCGAACACGGCACAGGAGAGTTCCCGGACGTGGGGTTGTCCTTAGCGGTGTCTTGCCAACCACACGGAGAGCCGTGGCGAGGCGGCGTCCCTCCCGGGCCAGGGGCTCTGGCCGGCAGCAGCAGCCCCGGGAAGGGCAGCGCAGCACGGCCGGGAGCAGCGGCTCTGTGCGCGGGCGGCGGGTGCCGGTCTGGCCTGGCGGGGCCTTGGCGCAGCCACAGGCTGTCCTCCCACCTCGCCACCTGACGCCGCGACACGCCCGGGAGAAACAGTGGTTCCAGTAGCGAACCGCAATGACTTCGGGTGACTCCAACACGATCTTGGGGAAAAAAACATTTAATGCCAATATTGAACCACTGAAACATACAAATAAATAAATAGGCGCAGGAGAGCTGAGAAAAAACCCAAGTGAGCGTAACCGCCACCTCCCTTCAGTCCCAGGTAGTCCGCGTCCAGAACACCGGCAACAAAATGCACAACCAATATGCGGAGAAGGTACAGAGCATCCAGCGTGAACCAACCTAAAATAAAGATAAAACCAAGGACAAACCCTAATTATTTTATTTCTGTATATCAAGACTACAAATAGCATTTAAACACTTAATTTATTATTCAAATTATGAAATTATACATTTTGTTCTGATATGGTCATTGTCTTCAAAGTGTCATTCAGTTTCCCGCATTTAAAAGCATATTGCTGATTCTGGCCAACTCCATAGGACAGCCCACAGCCCCAGTGACAGAAACGCCAGGTGAGGCAGGGGGAGGTCAGAGCAGGAGCCCTCGGGCCCCCGGCGTCAGCGAGGGTCAGTCTGGCTCTCCCCGCGGGTGCTCAGACGCGCTCCCCGCTCTCAGAGACCGCAATCACCCAGCAACAAGGTAGGTCCTGATAAAGTGCCTTTTGAAGAGAGGGTCACCACCAGCCCTCCCCCGGACATGCGTCTGGGGCTGTCCAGTCTTCCTCCGGAGCAGCACCGTCGAGAAGCAGAGGGTGCAGAAGCCTGGCACGCTGCCCATGGACCGGGGAGAGAGGCGGGCGCAGCCCCGGGGTGCGGAGGGCGGGTGGCCTCGAGGTCCCGCCACAGCAGGCCTGCCCAGTGCAAAGCCGCAGCCCGCCACTTTGGTTCAAGTGACTCAGATCGATGCCAGTGTCCGCTCTCCCCAAGCTGCCGCCGGTCGCCGGCCACACGCTCTGTGGGACAGGCGAGCCCCTCCCCTCTCCTGGAAGCCCGCGGCCGCGCCGTGGAGCTGGACATGGGAGGGGGACCACGTGGACTACGTCGACCCGCACACACCCCCACACAGGAACAGCCTGACCGGCACGATGCGGTCAGTGGTAAACCGAAACAAGCATGCTAGTCCCGTTCAGGGGAATGGCTTAAAAAGCACAAATAAAATATTATCATTGCTGTGTATTTTCCAAACCTAGCCACTTTGGGAAAAGGCAGCAGGAGAGAAAATGCCTTTAGTTTGAACAATCGGGACTGTAAACAATTCCGCCACACGAGAAGCAGGAGCCCCGAGAGGATGCATCTCCAGCTCTCAGACCGGGCATCTCTGCAGACGAGCACACGCGCTGCCGCCCACCGCCCTGCCCCGGCCCCCCCCAGCTCAGGAAGGGCTCAAGTCCACTAGCAAAGCCAAAGCTTCTTCTTTGGTTAATTTCACTGAGTTGCCACCAGTCTTAAAACCGTGCTCCTCTCGGCACAGTCGCTACAGTAGCCACATGGCACGTAACATTTGTGAGTCTACGTTGTCGGAAAAGCAGTGTCCATCTAAGTGAGTGACCATGACTTCACGGACCATCTAGAAAACGAGGAGGGGGAGGGTGGGGAGGGGGTGCAGGAGAGCTGCAGGAGTCCGGCCCCAGCGCCCTCGCGGCCGGGGGTGCTGCCTGTGGTGCGGGCCCTGGTCACTCCTTGGGGGGTCACACCCACGTCCACTCAGCTCAGCTCGAAGCCAGCAGCGCACTCGATGGCGTAGAGCAGCTTACTGCGCAGGAGCGACTCGTCGTAGAACTCGGGAAGCTTGAGCAGGTTCATGCAGGTGCTGGCCGTGGGCAGCCGCTCCAGGTCAGAGCCTCCGTTGTGAATGCAGAACGCGGGGTACAGCTCCTGAAAAGACAGCAGGCGTGTAGGACGCGGCCTTAATGGGCGGCCCCTGCATGGACTTTTTAAAAGCACACAAACCCTGCTTGCTCCAAACAGGAAAACGCTGTGGTCACGCTTTCCCAAAAGACATCTGGCTCGTGAGGCGCTCCAGACTGAGCTCTGCAGAACGGCAGATACTGGGCCCCCCGCTCCGTGCATAAGAAAGGGCGAGAAGGACGTCCACTCACGGGAAACAACTTCTCCACTGAGCAGGGTCTCCACGGTTGTTTTAGTCTTTTAAAAATTTGTTTAAAATTCAAGAAGGTATGAGGGTGAAGACTTGAATGCAGGCGGCCGTTTGCCTGTGTCAGAGCGGACAGAAGCCCCCGGGGGAGGAGCAGGGCAAGGGACAGTGGCTCAGAGCAGAGAGAAGCCACCGGGGTGGGGGTGGGTGTCCCCAAAGAAAAAAAAAAAAAAAAAAACCAAAAACCAAAACCAAAAAAAGAGATTCATTCAAATGGGGAGGAAAACAGTGACCTTAAAATATTGAAAGCAAAATGAAACAAAGGAACCTACACATTGGTGGCTTAATCACACAGGGAGGCATTGTTCTGAGTGGTTTTCTTTTCTTTCTTTTTTAATAGATTTTATTTACGGGCGCCTGGGTGGCTCAGTCAGTTAAGCACCTGCCTTCAGCGTAGGTCATGATCCCAGGGTCATGAGATCGAGCCCTGCATCGGGCTCCTTGCCTGGCCGGGAGCCTGCTTCCCCTCCCCCACTCGTGATCCTCTCTCGCTGCGTCTCTGTCAAATAAATAACTAACATCTATTTAAAAAACAACAACAACAACAACAAAAAAAACCCTCCATCAGAAAGAACTGAGAAAATAAACCATAGGCTGAAAGTCCAATTTTGTCCAATACGGACAAAAGTCCGTATTGTTTACAACCTCCCGTCCGTTGGGACAGGAACGGGAACCAGAAAGTGGGGCGGCTGGGTGGCTCAGTGGTTCAGCGTCTGCCTTCGGCTCAGGTCATGATTTCAGGATCCTGGGATCGAGCCCCGCATCGGGTTCTGCTCACCGGGGAGCCTGCTTCCCTCCCTCTCTCTCTGCCTGCCTGTGATCTCTGTCTGTCAAATAATCAATAAAATATTAAAAAAAAGTTATAAAAAAAAGATTTTATTGATTTATTTGCGAGAGAGGGCTTGAGGGTGAGCAGGAAGCCCACCAGGCGCCCCCGCGCCCACCCCCGCCCCCGCAGTGTCGTTCTGAAGCCCCCGCGGTGTCCCGCAGGACTAGCGAACGTCTACCAGAACGCCCTGGACTCTGGGACCCGAGAACTCACTAGGAGATGAGGCAAAGGAGGAAATGAAAACCACGATTATCACCGGTAAAACAAAACCCAAATATAAAATAAAAAACCCGTGGAAGTCTAAATTTGAATTGGAAATGTCCGTCTGACCTCGTGGTGTGATTTTCTCTCGGGGGAAGAGCCCAGCCATTTCCGAAAGCTGTCCGGGGCGTCCAAGCCCGGAAACGACCACGTGCGACAACGAGCGGCCCGAGCGCCCGGGTTTTGGCCTCTGCGGACCCGCTTCTCACGGGAAGGAACCAGGGCTCCCTGCGAAACTCCGGGATTCCAGAGGGCGCCGGGAAACCCGCCTGACACGCGTGTCCCCGTGGGGCCCGGAAAGCCGCCCCACAGTCCCGCGGCAGGGGAGCGGCGCGTGAAGGACTGAAACACTCGGCGTGGGTCAGCCCCGGGAGCCGAACGGCGGTGGCCTCGGGTGCCCGCTCACCCCCGGGGTCCTGGGAACCGGCAAGTGAGCAAGGGCCGCGGTTTATTCGATCACCCCTGCACGGAGGGTCCCCGGCGTGACCCACGAACTGGTGAGAAAAACGAACGCTTTTCTTGACAGGCGAGCCGGCTGAGACGTGAGGGGACGCTGCAGCCGGCACACAGCGCAGGACAGGGGCCCGGGGAGCGGCCGCGAGGGGCGTCTGCAGCCCGCGGGCCCCCCACTCCCGGCCGGCCCCGGCCCCGCTCGCGGACGCTGCGGCCTGGACGCTGACTCGACAACGCAGACGACGTTACCGCCAAGAGACAGAGTCAGATTCGGAGTCTGCGGACCCTCTAGCGACCAGGTTCACGGGACGGACAGAGGAGCAGCCCCCCGTGAATTCAGGGACCAGGGACAAGGGAGGGGGCGGCAGACAGGTGGCTCACTCGTCCCGGGGGCGCCGGCGGACAAACTCTCCGCAGCCTGGCCCCCGGCCCCGAGCGCCGCGCTGGGGTCTTCCGCACCTGCCACGGAGACGCGAGCCCCGACGAGAAGACAGCCCCCCCGCTCTGGGACGGAGAAGGGCAGCACAGTCTGGACACTGCCGTGGACCTCGGTCACCGTCCACGCGCTACTCTGTCTTCGCGCTCTTCGGGTATCGATCTGGTTCCCTCCTGCCCTTCTGAGGCTGTGCGGTGTCCTGCCAGATGGGACGCGACACCGCTGGCCCGCGGACAGTCGGTGACTTCTTAATTTTACAAACAGGGGTGCTGTGAACACGACGGGCTGCGTGCGGGCGCGTGTGCCCGCGGGGACCTCTACCGGGCGGCCGAGCGCGAGAGCTCTGCGGCGGCCACAGTCACCGGCACCGGCTCCCGCCCGCACAGCTGCACCAGTCCTAGGGGTGGTCTGCGCGCTCGCCTCCAACAGGAGCCCGACCACGTGGCGATGGCCTTCGTCCCGAAAGCCTGACTCTTCCAGTGCCCGGGCAAGCGTGGGTTTAGCTCCGCGGCGAGGGGATTTCAGACACCCAGCCGGCGCCCGCAGCCCTCCTGCCAGGAAACGGGGCCCAGGAAAGCAAAACGGCGGCCCCCAAGGTGCCGGCTGCTACCTGGAATAGATGGTTTCTCCTCGGGGTCAGTGCCCTGCACACCTGTCACATGCTTCCCCCTCAGAGCTGTGACAAGACCTGTGCTTCCGACACCAGAGCGAAAGCGCACACTGACAGCGGCTAGCAACTAGCCTCGCGGGATCCTCCTCCCTCCTGCCTCCCCGCGAGGCCAGCCTGGCGCAGGCACGGGAAGCCTGCACGCCCAGCCCTGACCTCCCTTCCAGGACGGCGTCCAAGACACAGACAGGACTCACGCACAAGGAGGCTTCTAGCCTCATAAGGAAGGAAGACTTGTAAACAATAAGAAACAGGAAGTCAGTTGTGGTAAAGTTGCAGGATGGGACATTACGAAATTTATTAAAAATATCTCAAATATCTGCTTCCCCCTCTCTGTCTCTCTGACTGCTTGTGATCTCTCTCTCTCTAATAAATAAAATCTTAAAAAGGGGGGGGCGCCTGGGTTAAAGCCTCTGCCTTCGGCTCAGGTCATGATCCCAGGGTTCTGGGATCGAGCCCCGCATCGGGCTTTCTGCTCAGCGGGGAGCCTGCTTCCCTCCCTCTCTGCCTGCCTCTCTGCCTGCTTGTGATCTCTGTCTGTCAAATTAAAAAAAAAAATTTTCAAAGATGTTTTAATATGAAGAAAAATAATCCTGATGTAATGCTGAGTAAAAAAAAGCCTATCAGGGACGCCTGGGTGGCTCAGTGGGTTAAGCCGCTGCCTTCGGCTCGGGTCATGATCCCATCGTCCTGGGATCGAGTCCCACGTCGGGCTCTCTGCTCAGCAGGGAGCCTGCTTCTCCCCTCCCCCTCTGCCTGCCTCTCTGCCTGCTTGTGTGATCTCTATCAAATAAATAAATAAAAATATTTAAAAAAAAAGTCTATCAAACTGAGCCAGAATTAGCTTAAATTATATTCAAGAATTATGATCAAAGAGCACAGAAAATAATTCCCTACTAACCACTGTCATGGGAATGAGAGAACAAAATGGGAGCAAGGTCCCTGCTCAAATGGGGGCCCCAGGAGGCACCTGCACCCCGTTGCCCAGCCGGCCCAGACGGCTTCCCGGCGGGTTTCGCTTCGCTTGGAGGCTGAATCTAGCACGGACCTTACAACGTGGGCTGCGAACAGCGCGGCCCACGCAATGCTGACCGCAGACTTACACGCTGGTCATCAGCTTTTGTACATTTCTCACTGCGAAACTGAAAACTTCACTTAAACAGTGTATGTGGCGCATAATATGTGTTAAAACCACTGTCTTTTAAAGAATTGTAGTTTATATACCATTTTAAGTGTCTCCTAAAAGTGTCCAGACAGGAACCAAAAGAGAAACAGAAAAGCACATTAATCTCATTTATTGTTTCACATTCTGAGTATGTGGAGCGCAGCTGATTTTCTCAAATGCTTGAATAATCTAAGATGAAAACATCTCATTTCTGAAATATAAAAGGACCTCTGAAGGCAGAGTCAGTGGGCACAGGGAAGGTGAGTGACCGGCGAAATGGGGTGAGCCTGAAGTACGTTTGGAATCAAATGCTCCATTGTAGTGTTTCTTTCATAATGCTAACTGAATTTCCTACTTGGAGTCTTAATAGTAAAAAAAATGAAGTTCTTCATTGAAATCTGAGTCAAGGGCACTGTGCTGTGCATAATTAAATAGAGCACAACGGGAATATGCATTAATTCAGAGTGAGAAAAATCATCCGTTTGTTACGTGGTCCGACGGCAACTTAGCCATTTCTACAGCACTTTAATGCCTCCTTTGTGACAACCATAGCCGCTGAACACAGAAGCTTTAATTAGCTGTAGCAGCCGCTACTCTTCTCCACTAATGCAGCACTGAGTTCTGCGACTTTAAATTATGCAGGTTTTCCTTTGTTCCTTTGCCACTTGGACTGAAGGCTACTCTTGCTGGGCCTGCCTAGCCAAGTGGAAAGCACAAATATTAAGGTGATTTCTTCCACTCTGGAGTCCAACGTAGGACAAATGTAAAGATATCTGAAAACTCTAAATTAAATTTTACATTTAATATATTTTATTTTATTATTTTTTAAAGATTTTTATTTATTACTTATTTGACATACAGAGATCACAAGTAGGCAGAGAGGCAGGCAGAGAGAGAGGAAGGGAAGCAGGCTCGCTGCCGAGCAGAAAGCCCGATGCGGGGCTTGATCCCAGGACCCTGGGATCATGACCTGAGTCGAAGGCAGAAGCTTAACCCACTGAGCCACCCAGGCGCCCCTACATTTAATATATTTTAGATCCTTGGAAAAAAAATCTAAACTAGGAAGACTGTCTCATGGCTCTACAAAGTATTTTCCTTTTTTTTTTTTAGAGATTAAAAAATATACTTATTTATTTGATGGACAGAGATCACAAGCAGGCAGAGACACAAGCAGAGAGAGAGGAGGAAGCAGGGTCCCCGCCGAGCAGAGAGCCGGATGCGGGGCTTGATCCCAGGACCCTGAGGCCATGACCTGAGCCGAAGGCAGAGGCTTTAACCTGCTCAGCCACCCAGGAGCCTCATCGTAAAGTATTTTCAATAGTCCGATGACAGCTCAGTCATGACCATGTGGGGTCACTAAGAGGGGACCAGAGTGTTCTCACTATGACTCCATGTGGGATTTTTTCTTTTTTAAAATGTTATCTATTTATTTGTCAGAGAGAGAGAGAGACAGAGCAAGAGAGCACAAACGGGGGGAGTGGCAGGCAGAGGCAGAGGGAGAAGCAGGCTTCCTGCAGAGCAGGGAGCCCGATGTGGGACTCGATGCCAGGACCCTGGGATCATGACCTGAGCTGAAGGCAGCCACTTGCAACACTCTCTCGGGCCTTCTAACACATTCTCCTCCAGGTCCCAAATCTCTGGAACCTTCCCCTCCCAGCAACACCCCTAATTCTTACCGGCCCTCGACGAAATTAGTCAGGAGCCGGCAGCAGTCTCTGGGTCCTCCTCTCAGTTTGGATGGGGGCAGGCCTTCCAAACCTCCTTTCACGGAACTAGGTTCTTCCTTTCCTTACGTCTAGTTTTGGTGTCGTTTTGAAACCGGAAGATTCTAGAAGCCTGCTCTCTTAATAAAAGGTTGCTGATAAAACTACCTGATCGTTCCTACAATCTTAGCGTGTGTCATAAGACCGTTTACACGACCAGATGATGAAATCTGGCCCCCAGAAGGCCCCTTTCCTTGGTCCCATCGGTTGGCGCACCGCCCCCTCGTTCTTCCCGCTCTCCAGGCCCCAACAGGGCGACATCCCCAGGCTTCAGGACACGCCCACTAGGAACCAAACAGCGAAGCTGTGTTTCGTCCAGGCCGTTGCCTGGTTTTCCTCAGATTCACAGAGGCCGGTTTTCCGTGCGGTCACGCGGGCCAGTGCCCGAAGCCGCGCAGCTGGCGCGTCCGGGCCGGTCCCACAGCGGGCCTGAAACATCGCTCACTTTCTGAGTCGCGCTGTGCTGTGGTGCTCGTGCGCAGCGGTCCCGGAGCCCTCCCCGCAGCGGTCCCGGAGCCCTCCCCGCAGCGGTCC
>ML093185.1:32373-45453 GCA_003697995.1 Taxidea taxus jeffersonii
CCGGAGCCCTCCCCGCAGCGGTCCCGGAGCCCTCCCCGCAGCGGTCCGAGTCCTCCCCGCACAGCTGGGCTGCCCCGCCCCCTCTCTCATCAACGCCACGTGTCTACCGCAGAGTCTTAGTGTTTTCTGTGTCTGATTAACGAAGCGGCTCCCGTTCGCCGTGCTGGGCACGCTTACTCCCCTCCTCTGGTACTTCGGAAGACAGAGGAGTGATTCTTAGTTCTGGTGTCGCTGAAAACCACTCACTGCTTCCGAGCTACCGCGGCGTCAGTCGCACGAGTCCTGCCCGCACGCGCGCCCCCTCCCACTTCTCCACTCCACGGCTGGGGCCGGCCCACTGGGTGCCGCTCGGAGCTACTGAGAGTCAACTATTTCTTTTTTTTTAAGATTGTATTCATTCATTTGACGGGGAGACCACAAGTAGGCAGAGGCGGGCGGGGGGCAGGGGAAAGCAGACTCCCTATTGAACAGAGACCCCGATGTGGGTCCCAGGACCCTGAGATCGTGACCTGAGCCGAAGGCAGAGGCTTAACCTACTGAGCCACCCAGGTGCCCCTAAAATTTTTTAAGTAATCTTTATAACCAATGTGGGGCTCAAACTCACAACCCTGAGATCAAGAGTTACATGTTCTACTGACTGAGCCAGCTGGGTGCCCCTACTGAGGTCAATTTTTAAAAATAGCTTGATTGAGGGTGTCTGACCCCTGGCTCAGCTGGTTCAGTGTCTGACTCTTGATTTTGGCTCAGGTCATGATCTCAGGGTTGGGAGATGGAGCCCGAGTCAGCCCTCCTCTGGGTGTGGAGTCTGCTTGAGATTCTCTCTCTCTCTCTCTCTCTCTCGCTCGCTCACTCTCGCTCTCTGCTCCCCAACCCCCTCTCTCCCTCTCTAAATATATGAAAGTATATGTAAGTAAAGATAAAATAAATAAAAATAGCTCGAGTGAAGTGCAATTTACATATCAGAAGTCCTTTGTTCAACTCTCTCAACTTTCCATACTTTCAAAATAATTTCAAAGTAAAAACCTATTTTTAAAATTTTTTAAAAGATTTTATTTATTTGAGGGCGCCTGGGTGGCTCAGTTGGTTAAGCAACTGCCTTCAGCTCAGGTCATGATCCCGGTGTCCCAGGATCGAGTCCCGCATCGGGCCCCCAGCTCCATGGGGAGTCTGCTTCTCCCTCTGACCTTCTCCCCTCCCATGCTCTCACTCTCTCTCTGAAATAAATAAATAAAAACTTTAGAAAAATAAAAAAAAAGATTTTATTTACTTGATAGAGCAATCACAAGTAGGCAGAGAGTCAGCAGAGAGAGAGGGGGAAGCAGGCTCCCTGCCGAGCAGAGAGCCCGATGCGGGACTCGATCTCAGGGCCCCAAGATCAAGATCATGATCTGAGCCAAAGGCAGAGGCCTAACCCACTGAGCCACCCAAGCGCCCCTCAAAGTAAAAATTTAAAGAAAAGAGTAACTCCTACCATATAATTCATTGATCGAAGGTTACCGGAAAGCACAAGCCTTTCTGTAAGTTAAACCAGCACAGCAATATTCAATGCTTATCTAAACTGATACTCTTCTCTGTTATATATATACACACCATCGTGTATCTTAAACTATTAATGTTGCTTTATTTTAATCGATAATGAATAAGGGAACCACTAAATGTCCCCTAAGTTTAATTGCTAAAAATATGAAGAACTAATGAGATAATCATCAATTATCGGGACTGGTAAGTAACACAAAGTAAGTAACAGGGAACCACCAGGGAAAAACACGCCCGACGCTTGAACAATGACGGTCTGAACTACAGGAGCGCCCTTGTATGCAGATGTTTCTGATAAGCGCACATCTGTACTCGAAAGGCATCTCCCTGCTACGAGGGCCCTTCCCTGTCCTCTGGGGGTCCGGAGCGTGGGGCACGGGCTCACCGGCTGCCCCCGGCAAGAGGTGCTTGCAGTTAAGTTCCGGAAGCACCAAGAGTCACCTGTGGATCTTCTACTGCGCGGTGGGGGGTGCAGAGGTCCCCAGCACTGCCGCTTCCCCTACATCCCCGTTCCTAGCTTGTGCTCTCCTCAGCGGAGGGACACCGAGGAGACGGTCCTTTACGCCCCGCGAGCCCCCGGCCCCCAGCCCGGTCCCAGGCTGCCGCAACCACAGCCGCTGTCCGCTAACCCGGGACCCGCGCCGGAACACACGTGGCGGCGCACACGTCAAGATCTAGCAGAACCCTGAGCGCCACCAGGGACAGAGAGACCTGGTGCCACCTGGGCCGCACGCCGCACAGGTCACCCCGCACGCCCTTCCCGCTCCGAGCTGCGGCCGGGGCTGCGTACCTTGAAGCCCAGGAGAGGCGGGCGGGAGCAGCTGGTGACGAACTTGAGCAGCTTGCGCTTCTCTTCATCCGTGAAGCCTTCCACGACCCTCCAGAAGACTCTGATGACCGGGTGGTCGGCCGAGTAGCCTCCTGTGGGGACGAGAACGGACGCCTGAGTACGAACACGGACGCTGCGGCGTGGGGCTCCCCTAGGAACGCAGAGCAGCCCCTGTGGGAGCGACGCCCGCCCCCGAGACCCCGAGACAGCTTGCTTCTAAGCAGGCTCCGCGCCCGCCGCGGGGCTTGAACTCCCCACCCTGCCGCGTGACCGGGCCCGCCGGGCGGCCTAGCCGCTCTGCTCCTTCTGCTCCGGGGAGACGACGCACAAGCACATGAAGGACGATGACGCTCTGACGACCCCAACCGAAGGCCGGAGTGAGGGTGAGCCCGGGCACCAGCGATGCCGCAAAGGGGTCCGAACGTTAACAACTCCGCCGGGTTAAAATCCAGTCTCGGAGGCGCAGACCCTAAACAACCAGGGACTCCCACAAGAGCCGTGTCCGAGAACAGCACACTTTGGGGTGTTTCTCACACACTGTTACTCTGCCCGCGTGAGCTAAGCGCGTCGACTCACCTCACCGCCTCCCCTGGCCTGGCCCGGCCCGCAGCCAGCCCCGCACGCCCGAAACCCCAGCCCCCAGCGCGGCCGCTGCCACTTACTGCTTTTCATCTGGTTAAGTGCTTCCTAAAACTGAAATAATCGCTATATACTGTTCCCCCATTGTTAATACGCTACAGAAATAACATCAATAAAATATCTTAAGTGCATTAATTGGCTCCAAAATGAATATGATAATATTTTAAAGCCTATTTACTGGAATAGCTAAGATCATTAAAGGTAGGAGCTTCCAGCGCAGATAGGGTGATGCAAACAGCCCAAGGCAGCTTCTTGGCAAAGGAGAGACTGGACTGATGTCCTTTTTGTAAACTGATGACTCGAGAGTGGGGACAGAGTGACCTTAGGTACTCTCTGCCTTTACATAAACATTCGGGTTAAACTTACAGCAGTAAAAATTAATGACAGAAAGGGGAGATACGTGCGCACATTTATGTACAGATAAATACATGCATATTCACATACTTATGGAAGTGTCAGCAGATTCGGACATTCACAGCCATGGCCGCAACCCCCTGGAACACCCCCCTTTCTCAAGCGAAGCCCACAGAGGCCTGCGGTCTCTGCACGCGCGCTCTCAGGGAGGCCGGTGCGCCTGGGGGGACGGGCCCGCGACGCGGCGCCTTCACCGCGCACCAGCTCCAAACCCCGCCGGAGTGACCTGGCCGGAAAGCTGGGAAAACGGGACCGAGGAGTCTGCGTGGGGTTCTTCCTCCAAATCACACATTTCACAATTTAAACTTTCATTTTTTACAAGATTTTATTTGAGAGAGAGTGAGAGTTGAAGCGTGGGCGGGTATTTCATGTAAGTTGAATCATACCATGTATGTCCTATTTCGTGCCTGGCTTATTGCACTTGGCATGACATTTGGAGACGTATCAGAACTTTGTTCCTGTCCAAGACTCACTGACACCCACTCCTGCGCACAGATCACACCTGCTCCTGCATTCACGTGCAGGACGCCGTTGGGGAGGTCCCCTCTGGGCCCGTGAGTGGTGCTGTGTGAACACCCGTGCACACGCCCGTGGTCAGTCCCTGCTTCCGATGCCCTCGGGTACACGCGTGAGAGGAGACTGCTGGGCCCGATGGTAAGTCTGTGTTTAGCTTCCTGGGGAGCCATCAAACCATTTTCCATAGTGACTACTTCACAGGGCAGAACCAGCAAGGGTTTCAATTTCTGCACATCCTTGACCACACTTATTACTCTCTACACGGTGCCTGTGTGAGTCGTCTTCATGGACGGGTGACCTGTTTCACTGTTGTCTCATCTGCCTCTCCCTAATGACTGGTCACATTTGGGTATCTTCCTTGGAGAAATGTCTGTCCACGTCCTTCTGCCATTTATGACTTGGCTTGTCTTCTTGTTGAGTTGTAAGAGTTCTTTATATATTCTGAACACACACATACGATTTCCAAATATTCTCCCCTTTTATAGGTTGGTCTTTTTACTTTCCTGATAATGTCTTTTGATGTACAAAGTTTGTACTTTGTACATCTTTTTTTTTTTTGTACTTTTTTTTGATGAAGTCCCGTTTCTTTTTTCTTTTTTTGCTTATGCTTTTGCATCCTATCTAGGAATCCAAAGTCAAATCCAAAATCATTAAGACTTACCCCTTTTCTCCTAAAAGCTTTATGCTTTTAGGTCCTACATTAAGGTTGCTGACCCACTTGGAGTTCATTTTTGTATACGGTGTGAGGTAGGAGTACAGCCACTTTTTAACTCATGGTCACCTTTTGCAAAGAGCCTCTACCATTTTACGTGCAGTCAAGAGGGTTCCAATTTCTCCATGTACTCACTAACACCTGGTACTCGTCTGCCTTTCTGATTACAGTCTTTCTGCCCAGTGGGCACACAGCACTCTCTCATTCGGATCTGACTTCGTGTCGAACAGCGGTTCCCGTGCTAGTTTGCTTCCTGGCCATTTATACGTATGTCCTTAGGTGAAACTTTTTTGGGCCACGTTTTAAATTCAACTGCTTGTCCTACTAAGTTGTAAACATTCTTTATATAAATTATATATATTACCTGAACGTGGTTTCTTCCAATCTGAGGCTTGCCTTTTCATTTTCTTAATAGTATCTTTTGAAGATCTTTTGAAGCACAAAAGCTTTAATTTTGAGGAAGTCCAACTTTCTTTCGATTTCTTTTTTCTGGCTCACGCTTTTGGTGTACAACCCAAAACTCCATCCAATCCAAAGGCCATGCAGATTCTCTCCTTTATGTTCTCTTAGAGGTTTTATAGTTTTGGCTTCTACCTATGGGGCTCCCTTCCTGTCGAGCTCATTTTGGCATGTGGTGTGAGGTCGCTGTCTGAAGCTCACTGTCGTCCATGTGAATGTGGTCCCAGGACTACCGTACTGTCCCGCGAATGGCCGACGGCCCGTAAACATGAGGATTTGCTTCTGAACCCCGGTTCTGTCGCATCGATCAGTGTGCCAGTCCTGGTGCCAATACCACAATGTCCTGACCACTGCGGCCAAAGTAAGTTTTAAATCTCAGTGTAACTCCTATAACTTGCTCTTCTACAAAACTGTCTCAGCTACTTTAGGTCCTTTACGTTTCCAAATGAACTTAAAGATCAGCCTGTGTGTTTCTACCGACAGGCCTGCTGGCATTTTGGTAGGCTGCACCGAATCTGTGGGTGAACATCGGGCGATACGGAGCGTCCGACCCGGGACGCGGGGCTGTCCCCTCTTCCTCTCCACGGTGGCGTGCGCGTCACAGGGAACGGGTCCCGTGCGCACACTTACTTACACTTACTTTGCCGCGTCTGCGCTGTATTCTTTCTGCCGTGACCCTTAACGAAACTGCTTAACTAATTCTGTTCTCGGATCGTGTGTGAGAACACTGGTTTGCGGTACTGGTTTGTGGTGACATGGTTTTTTAGCTCTCGTTTTGTTTTTCTGTCACGCTATCTGTCAAGAAAAACAGTTTTACTTCCTTTTTGGGGGTGGAGGGGCAGAGGGAGAGGAGGGGGAGAGAGAATCTTAAGTTGGCTCTTCAGCCAGCGTGGAACCCACCGTGGGGCTCGAACTTACGACCCTGAGATCATGACCCGAGCCGGAACCAGGAGTCGGAGATACCAACTGAGCCCCCGGGCACCCGCGGCTTCACTTCTTTCACTTTTCTTTTCCAACCTGGACGTTTTCTCTTTCCTTTCCTCCCTCATGCCTTACCGCACCAGCTAGAAACCCCGCTCGTGCGCCTCTGACGCAGGCAGGCAGCACTGAACCTTCCTCAGGGTGCCGGCAGCTCTGAAGTGCTGTGCACGTCTGCTCTCAGGGCGAGAAAGTTCCTTCCTGTTCTAGTTTCCTGCGGATTTTTATCCCAGATGGGTAGGAGACGCTTAGATGCTCCAGGGCTGCACGTGCTTTTTCCTTTCTCTCCTGCCTCGACTGAGACGACTGTGTGAGTTCAGTTCTCTACACTGTCAGTGCTGTTACGGTGCGGCTAAAGCCTCTGCCTTCCGCTTGGGTCGTGATCTCAGGGTCCTGGGATCGAGCCCCGCGTCGGGCTCTCTGCTCAGCAGGGAGCCTGCTTCCTTCTCTCTCTGCTGCGTCTCTCTGCCAAATAAATAAATAAAATCTTAAAAAAAAAAAAGGGAAAGGAAAGGAAAGGGAATTATGCAGCGTGTACCGGGTAATAAGGAAAGGGAGCGGACACTGCACCGCAGCAAAGGGCCTCACGCCCGCGACCACGCGCATGCCTGCTTGGTCCTGCCCGACGCCGGCCGCAGAGACGTGGCTTCACATGCACGCACTGTCTCGTCACGTTTACTTAAGGGCACATCTGCATTTTCTAAGATACATAAAACATTTTTAATGTTATATTTCATTTTTTAAAAAGTAATCTCTACCCCTAAGGCAGGGCTTGGACCCACGCCCCTGAGATCAGGAGTCACATGTTCTTCCAACGGAGCCAGCCAGGCTGGTACATAGGGTACTTCAGGGATGCCTGGGGGCTCAGTCAGTTCAGTGCCCGACTCTTGGTTTCGGCGTGGGGCATGATCATGGAGTCCTAGGATCCAGCCCTGCATCAAGCCCCACGTCGGGCTCTGTGCTCAGCATAGAGTCTGCTCGGCCCCCTCCGTCGTCCTTCTGCACTTGTGCTCTCACGCTCGCTCACAGATAAATAAATAAATAAGCAAATAAATAAAATCGTTGGGAGAAAATAATAAAGAAATAAAATACTTTAAAACGTCCGCGTGCACAATAAAATTAAGAATCAGTGGCTCACGGGAGTGGGGGGATGGGAGGGCCTGGTGGTGGGTACCAAGGAGGGCACGGATTGCACGGAACACTGAGTGTGGGCATAAACAATGAATCTTGGCACTTAAAGTTAAATTTAAAAAAAAGAATCAATGGCTCACAACTACAGATTTTTATATGTATTTAAGATCTGGAGTTTCCTACAGATGAGAAAAAAGAACGAAGGGGTGGAGTTATCCTCAGCCAAGCTGCAGAATGCACGGCATCTCCTCGGTGCTAATCCTGCTTGCCGCACCTTCCCCGCGAGTCCTACTCATCCTTATCTCACCCCCTGAAGTCTTCACATCCTTTAATAAGCAACTTAACTTCTGGGCTTCTCTCATTAAAAAAAAGAAGAAAAAAAAAAAAGACTACACATAGATATAAACATAAAACTGTTTATTATAGTGGAAGGCTAAATAAATCGTATGTACCTATTTAATTTCAAAAATTAATTGTAAGAAAAGTAACAGCTTAGAGATATATGTGTGTGTGTGTATATATGTACACATCTTTATTTATTTTATTTTTAAGGAGACAGAAGTTTACTGAACACACCTCAAGGGCGGACAGGACAGCAGAGGAGAGGCTGTCTGCTGGAAATAGCTTATTTTATTTCTGACGCTAAACAAATAATGTATACTATAAATTATGTATCTCCACAAACTAGGATAGACTGAAAATCCACTAAAATTACAGTGATTGTTTTAAGGATTTTTTTTTCTCTCTTCATGTTCCTAAGTGTATGTAATTTAAAAAAACTTACAAATGCCTAAAAGATATGCCAGGTCCAGCTCTAAACAATCTGTCTCTGACGACTAACGTCGCTGAGCATCTTTCTACGTGTTAATTGGCCATTTGTGTGTCTTCTTTCTGGTGTTTCATTTTCTTGAAGAGCAGAAACTTTCAAGTTTAACCTAATAAAAATGAGGTCCAAGTTTTTTGTTTATTCTTTTTAATTGTTAGTGTTTTTGTTTTGCTCTGGATTTTGGGTGGGGGTCAGCAAACACTGTTTTAAAAGCAGAAGACTGGAAGCAATCCAAGGCGTTAGTGGAGCCTTAAGAAAACATGGTGGGAAGAGAAAACCACAAGGCGCAGAATCATGTAAAAATGAGGAAGGTAAGAAAGATACACAGAACCGAAGAGCAGCTCCTTGTGGTGGGGCAGGCGGAGGCACAACGGGCCAGCGGGGGATTTCGCGGGGCCCTCGTGCTGGCCTCCAGACCATGTGGCTGAACCACCGAACAGAACACATACGAAAAGTCCACTTGGAAGTATCATCTGTGACATTTCCAGGAATAAGCAAGCAGCAGTGGCAACATACCTGAATAGTTTGTAAATGATCTGAGGTCGTCCAGACTTATGGGGACTTGTGCACCAGAAATCAATACCTGAAAAACAAGTTCGATTCGTAAAACGCGAGGCAGCCTGCCAGGCAGCTCCTCCGCGTCTCGTGGCAGCGGGGGCCCCGGGGGGCACGGCCGGCCCACCTGGATCTCCTGCTGGTCAAACATCCGCAGCCACTCCAGGTTGACCACGTTGGCCAGGCCCTGTCTGAAGGCCAGGCAGTGCTGGCGGATCTGCCTGTTCAGCCTGTAGTCCGCCACAAGGTGGATGTACGCAATCCTGTTGGCGCTGGTCACGGGGATGTCTTTGCCACCAAATTTCAGTTCAACCACCTGTAAATAGTAAAATAAGGGTCTGGAAATTCTAAGTATGACTAGAGCAAAACAAAAGCAAGAAACACTTACTTCAGAGAAACCCGAAGCATGGCTTTGTACACGGGCATCTAAGTAAAAGGCCCTGCGGCTGGTGCAGAGGCCAGCGTAGGTTGGCGCAGGGACGCCCCTCTGATGGGACTCTCCACAGCTGGGCGTCTTATTCTGTCTTTAGGAGCATCAGCCACTGATGCTTTCTCCAAAGCACTGAGGAGTGGCGCAACAAGGTGATCAGGGCAACTCTGTCTTAAAAAATTAGCAATCTGGGGCCTGGGTGGCTCAGTCAACTGGGGGTCCGACTCCTGGTTTCGGCTCAGGTCATGATCTCAGGGTCGTGAGATGGAGCCCCATGTCAGGCTCTGTGCTCAGATGGGAGTCTGCTTGAGATTCTCCCTCTTCCTCTGCCCCTTCCCCACTCACTTACAGGTGCACCTTCTCCTTCTCTAAAACAAATAACTGAAAGTTAAAATAGGGCGCCCGACTGCCTCAGTTGCTGAGCGTCTGCTTTCAGCTCAGGTCATGGTCCCGGGGTCCTGGGATCGAGCCCCACATCAGGCTCTCTGCTCAGCAGGGACCCTGCTTCTCCCTCTCCCGCTCCCCCTGCTTGTGTCCCCTGTCTCGCTGTGTCTCTGTCAAATAAATAAGTAAAATTTTAACAAAAAAAAGTTAAAATAAATGATGAATCACAAAGGGCAAAGACATGAACCGAAAAAAGAACTCGTGTCAAAAGGGATTCATCCTGGGGATACAGCCTGAGGAGTGAAGGCTGCAATGGAATGACTGCCCGTGTCTGTACAAACACAACATGCTTCTATCACACTGCTATCACTGTGAAGTACTTTTTCTTTCATTCTGTTTTTTAAAGATTCTTATTTATTTATTTACGGACAGAGAGACAGACACAGGCAGGCAGAGGGAGAAGCAGGCTCCCCACCGAGCAAGGAGCCTGATGCGGGGATCCATCCCAGGACCCCGGGACCATGACCTGAGCCAAAGCAGACACTTAACAACTGAGCCACCCTGGGGCCCCTCATTATTATTATTATTATTTTTTAAAGATTTTATTTATTTATTTGACAGAGATCACACAAGTCGGCAGAGAGGCAGACAGAGAGAGAGGAGGAAGCAGGCTCCCCGCTGAGCAGAGAGCCTGATGCGGGACTCAATCCCAGGCCCCTGGGATCATGACCCGAGCCGAAGGCAGCGGCTTAACCCACTGAGCCACCCAGGCGTCCCGCCCCTCATTATTTTTATTATTTTTCAAGATTTAATGTTTAAGTGATCTCTACACCGACGTGGGACTTGAACCGACAACCCAAGGTGAAGCGTCGCAGGCTCCGCTGACTGTGAGGCCAGGGGCCCCTCAGGTACTGCAGGCAGGACTCAGAGGACAGCAGTCCATTAGAGATGACAGATGGCCCACTCCCAGGGACAGCCTTCCGTCATCACCGGACGTGCGCACGCGTGTCGGGGGCAGAGCTGGGGCCCGACGCTGGCTGTCCCTGCTCGCCGTGACGGGGACACCTGCAACCCCCGACCCCCGGGAATGGCTTTCGTCATTAATAAAGCGGTGGTATTTCTGCTTGGTCTACCCTAGGCCTGTGGTTGGTAAGCTCATATGAACCAAAGGTGATGGACACCACACCACAAGCCATCACAGATGCGTCAGCCTAATTCACAAGAAGGCACTGTTTCAAGCTTGCTGACTCTTCTCAGACATTCCTGGATGAGGCCGCCTGTGCTAAGAACAGACAGCAAGTGAAGAAGACGTTCCAGATGACCTGTGGGTGGCAAAGCTCGGGTGAACACAGCGCGCTGCCCAGACTGCGGGTCATGGAAGCCGCGAGCACGTCCTCCTCGCGGTTCTGCCCGAACGAGGACAGTGCCTCCGGCTCTGGGCAACGGCCTGCACTGGGCAACGGCATCTCGGCCAGTTTCTGCACCACTTCCCAGGGAGGCCGCTGTCCCGTCACGGAGGAGCTTTCCTGAAATCATCTACGCCCACGGCCGCCTGGCCACCTTGCGCCACAGATGCGACAAGGCTTCGATACATGGGCTTCTTCCCCCGGTGCTCCCCCTGCTTGCTAGTGCTCGTGCTCCAGGCTGGAACCAGAGGCCCAGGAAAGGCTCTGAACCCATATCTCCTCTCACTTCCCCGCTCCGGGGAGAGGCCGTGACGCATCCCGTGCTCGCCATCCGCGTGCTACCTGGGCCTCACGAGCCTGCGGTGCTGCTTTCCTGCACAACTACCAGCCCTTACTCCAAGCGCACCAACAACACGTACCGAATGAGCAGGTAGTGAGGGATTCAAAGACAAAGGACATGGGAAACTGTCAGGTAAAGGACCCCAGAGCCTCAGACCCCCCGCCTTATCAGACGGCAAGGCTGTTTCCAGGGACCGCATGGGGACAGCATGTGGTCATCTCCACTCCCGTCTCGGTGACATTGGAACAGCGACCCGAGTCTCACACCACGTTGGATCGATCGGTCCTGGGGTTCCAGGGTGAGGGCGTATTGACATCTCTCAGTATGGAGCCAGGGCAGCTCTCCTGCGCTGGGCCCTCTCACCCCTGCCCCTCCTGAGTGCGGCTGCACAGCGCTGGGGGGCACACGGGCTCCCCACCCGAGTGCGCCCACTTCATCCTCGGGGCCCCGTCCATGCCCTCCGGAAGGGCGGAAGCGCTGCTGTGACCAGCCCAGGGTCACGTGGCACAGCAGCAAAACCAGGGCCTGAATGAGGTCTCGTGCCTCAAGGTCATGCTCTGTGCGCAACGACACTCAGGGCGCACCTTACACCCGAGCCCTTTCCTTAGCAGAGATGTGTGTACAAACACATGGTCTAAAATCACACGCTCGTTTTCAGGGAGGCTAACAGCCGTACTCATTTCACTGAAGAAAACAAGTTGGGGAGAAACTCTCGTATTTCAGAAAGGAAAACTAACGTGACCTACCAACATAATGGACTTTGCATATTAGGACTCTCTAAGTCACGGTATTTCATAAACTTAAACCCGTACAGAGGACTGTTTCTGTATCCGTGTCTGCAGAAATCCGTACGGTGTCCCCCACAAATCAGCTGCTCTCCAGGGACTTTCTCAGTTTTTCCTGCTGGGCCCTTCAGCACATTAGTCACATTAGTCCTCTATACTGTCACCCACAATGTCTTCACTCAGTGGGAGTTTCTAGGAATGACTGCAACATCGTCACTTCGCACTTCTGCTTTTAACTGGTTCCAACGTAACCCGAGCTGCTCTAACGGACGCTTACGTGGGCGACATCTCACTGTCACCGCCTGTCTCAGAAGGAAGACGGGAAACACTCCCGCCAGCAAAGGCAGGTCACTATCAAACTGCCTGGCGCTTTTACTTCATTTTTAAATCATGCCAGCGGGCGGTGCGAGGCAGGAGCCGGCGGCCTCACTCCCGGCAGGTTCACAGTGTCCTCACGCTGGTGACACACATGTCTGATTGTGCAGAGTGAATCTTCAGCTCTCTCAAATGGAAGAGGTGGAAACAAATGTAACTATGTGAGCCGTAACCAAGATGGGATTCTGTCCTCCCCGTTCTCATCTCCTCTCCCAGCGCCAAGGTCAGTTCTCAAGAATGCCTAGAGGTGTCCGAGTAAGACAAGGAAGCAGGAGGCTGAGGTGGTGTCATTTCCCTTATTTCCACTTAGGATTTAAATTTAATACACACCTATTTTTCTTAAATAGATAGTTTTTTGTTGCTGTTGTTTTTGAAGATTTTACTTATTTGAGAGACAGTGTGAGCTCATGACGGGGTAAGGGGTGGAGGGCAGAGGGAGAAGAGGGAGAGAGTCCCAAGCAGACCTGCTGAGCAGAGCCCCTGATGTGGGGCTCGATCTCACGACCCCGAGATCATGACCTGAGCCAAAATCAAGAGTCGGACGCTTCACCGACTGAGACTCCCAGGCGCCCCACTAAGTAAGTAGCTGTTTAAAGGCCAAGAAATAGACTAAGACTCAAGTACCAGGAAGGCAGATAGGATACCCAGAGTTTAGAACGAGGATGTATAAATCTGAGTGTGCTTCTTATCCTAGTTTCCAAAGACATCCATGCTGTGGGGCCAAGCAATGGTTCTGCAGTCACAGGATCAAATCTCAGCTTCCCG
>ML093185.1:45853-65321 GCA_003697995.1 Taxidea taxus jeffersonii
GAGGCTCAGGGGTTTTCTTTCTTTCTTTCTTTTTTGTTTAATTTTTTTTTTTAAGATTTTACTTATCTGACAGACAGCAATCAGAAGTAGGCAGAGAGGCAGGCAGAGAGAGAGGGGGAAGCAGACTCCCTGTTGAGCAGAGAGCCTGATGCGGGGCTCGATCCCAGGACCCTGGGATCATGACCTGAGCTGAAGGCAGAGGCTTAACGCACTGAGCCCCCCAGGTGCCCCAGGGGTTTTATTTTTTCTAAGTAGTCTCTACATCCAACATGGGGCTCGAGCCTACAACCCCCGCATCAAGAGCCCCACATGCCACCGACCCATCCAGGCGGGCGGCCCTCAGGTGCTTTCTTGTTACTCATCTCCCGCCGGCTCTGAAATGCTGTACCCTGAGGAACTGAAGTCCTGTAAACCAGCTATGGAGTCGAACACTGGCTCTCCTTCTTGGTACGTCCTTGCCCTAAAGCCCAAGGTCTCTAACTGTTCTCCATGCGGCAGGAGAACCTGACTTGCTGGAATCTATCTACCTTCTCTTGTACGCCCCTACGCTTAGCCACTTCTTCTTCTTCTTCTTCTTTTTAAAGATTTTATTTATTTATTTGACGGACAGAGATCACAAGCAGGCAGAGAGAGGAGGGGAAGCAGGCTCCCTGCCGAGCAGAGAGCCCGATGCAGGGCTCGATCCCAGGACCCTGAGACCATGACCTGAGCCAAAGGCAGAGGCTTACCCCACTGAGCCACCCAGGCACCCTTGAGTACAGATTTAATATGAAGTTACTTTTAAGCTCGCAAAGCTGATGACCTTCCAAAGCCTGAATTGAAAGCCAGTAACAGGGACGCCTGGGTGGCTCAGTTGGTTAAGTGGCTGCCTTCGGCTCAGGTCATGGTCCCAGCGTCCTGGGATCGAGTCCCACATCGGGCTCCTTGCTCAGCAGGGAGCCTGCTCCTCCCTCTGCCTCTGCCTGCCTCTCGGTCTGCCTGTGCTCTCTCTCTCTCTCTCTAATAAATAAATAAAACCTTAATAAAAGCCAGTAACAGAAATTTACAAAGATTAATGGTAACAAGCGAACGTTCTGTAGTTAGAACTACTAGATTCAGAGAAAATTACTCATCTACATAAGAATGGCAGAAAAGCCGTTTATCCCGACAAAAATACCTATTTGTATAAAAACCAAAAATTAGAGGGGCGCCTGGGTGGCTCAGTTGGTTAAGCGACTGCCTTCAGCTCAGGTCATGATCCTGGAGTCCCGGGATCGAGTCCCACATCAGGTTCCCAGCTCCTTGGGGAGTCTGCTTCTCCCTCTGACCTTCTCCTTGCTCATGCTCTCTCACTGTCTCTCAAATAAATAAATAAAATAATAAAAAAAAAAACCCAAAATTAAAGAAGCACATTGGTCACTTTAAAATCTGGTAAAACGAGACATTAACAAGTACAACTTCAAAGGTCCTCCAACAATCTGCTTTGTCGTACCCGTTAAAGGTTTTGCAGGGGCACCTGGGGGACTCAGCGGGTTAAGCCTCTGCCTTCGGCTCAGGTCGTGATCTCAGGGTCCTAGGATTGAGCCCCACATTGGGCTCTCTGCTCAGCGGGGAGCCTGCTTCCCTTCCTCTCTCTTTGCCTACTTGTGATCTGTCAAATAAATAAGTGAAATCCTAAAAAAAAAAGGTTTTGTAAATTATGGGACCATCTGAACATATGCTAACGTACACAAAAAAGTGTACTGAATGCCCCCACCCCCCCAACGCCCATTTTAGCAAGTTCCACCTGGTGGCCAGTCTAGCCCATCTCTACCTCCCCGCACTGCCCCGATCTCATCACGCTGCAAGGAAACCCCGGGTGTTAGCAGTCCGTGCAAGCTGAGTATGCTGTACAAGAACACTCTAGCGTATTCTTCCTAACAGCTCAAGAGTGGAAATAACTGAAATGTCCGTCAACTGAGAAAGAGACTGGCGTCCCCACACAGTGGAGCGCGGCTCAGCTGGGCAGAGGGACGAGCATGGGCTCCTACGGCAAGGGGACGAAGCAGCCCACCACGGGCCACGGCCGCAGGGTTCCGGTCCCGCACCGCAGCTGGGGTGGACGAGCAGGTCGTGCTCGCCGACGCGGGGTGGGAGGGGCCTGCTGACGTGCACCCGGTTTCTCTGGGGAGAGGAAACCCTCCTGACTGCGGAGCTGAGGAGGGCGGCGCACCCGGAACGAGCCCACCTGCGGGGTCCGTGAAAGCGTGATTTTGTGGCGTCCGAACTGTACCCCAACAGTGCTGCCATTAAAAAATCAGTTTCAATCTCTAACATGTAGGGTTTGGTTTTGTTTTGTTTTAAGAAGGATAAAGACATGGGGTGCCTGGGTGGCTCCAATGGTTAAGTGTCTGCCTTCAGCTCGGGTCACGATCTCAGGGTTCTGGGATCAAGCCCCATGTCGGGCTCCCTGCTCAGCAGGGAGTGTGCTTCTCCCTCTCCCTCTGCTGCTCCCTGTGCTCATGCTGTCTCTTCCTCTCAAATGAATAAATATTTTTTAAAAAAGGGGCACATGGATGGTTCAGTCATTGGGCATCTGCCTTCAGCTCAGGTTGTGATCCCAGGGACCTAGGATCGAGCCCTGCATCGGGCTCCCTGCTCCCCTGGAAGCCTGCTTCCCCCTCTCTCACTCCCCCTGCTTGTGTTCCTTCTCTTGCTGTGTCTCTTTGTCAAATAGGTAGATAAAATCTTTTTTTTTTTTTTAAGATTTTATTTATTTATTTGACAGACAGAGATCACAAGTAGTCAGAGAGGCGGGCAGGGAGAGAGAGGAGGAAGCAGGCTCTCCGAGGAGCAGAGAGCCCGACGCAGGGCTCAATCCCAGGACCCTGGGATCATGACCCGAGCCGAAGGCAGAGCCACCGAAGCGCCCCAGGTAGATAAAATCTTTAAAAAAAAAAAAAAAAAAAGATAAAGACAGCAAGACCACCAGATCGATCTGCAGGCCAGCGATCGGTGTCAGAGCACCCGAGGTCCACCGAGAACGGGCGAGGAACAGAGGCACACAGGGACCCTTAGGGCTCCTGTCGGGAAGGGGCTACCCCCGCTCCCTGGGGCCAAGACCCAGACAAGCAGCAGCCCTGGGAAGAGAACCCCAGAGGGCAGGTGTCACAGAGGACTGGGGCCGTGGCCCGTGCGTCTCCAGCCCCCCACTCCCCACATCTAACCCTCCGGGCACTGGAAAGGCCCGGCAGCATTTCCACAGGGAAGGAAATCCGCCCATCGCCGTGGGAACCGCAGCGGCGTTGGTAACAGGCCTCCTCACCTGTGCCTCTCCCAGGTCGTTGTTCACCACAGTGAAGTTCAGTCCCAGCTCCTCCACGTCGCCTTCATAGCTCTTGAGAAAAAGCAGATTCTTATACACTTCAGGGTCTAACGAGGCTAGATGATGGATGTCCACATCGGCGCTGGTGCCCAGCAGTTTGGACAGGAAGAAGCCAGCAAAGGGCAATTCCACCAGCATATTTTCATAGAGCGCCTGCAAAGGAGAACACAGAGCGATGGTTAGGGCTTCGGAAGAGTTCCTCTGACCGCCGACCAACGAAACAGCCCACCCCGAGATTCAGCGGAACCCGGACCAACCACCGGCACGCTGCTCGTGATGCCCGTGATGGCGGACACGGACACCAGCTGGCACTCTCCGTGCGCGAGGCCAGGCTGGCCACCCGGAGCGCGTGTGCAGGGCATCGCACATTCTAAAGCGGACGCTGAGCGCACTTCGGGGTGCCTCGCAGAGCGTGCACACCCGTGGATGCTGCAGAGCCACATTACCCGTGCGGCCACGGAGGGGCCCGTGTTCCTGCAGACCTTCGCAGGCATCGGGGTCTCCGAGGGCTGCTCAACAAAGCCCCTTGCGGGGGGCTCGGAACGACAGCTCAGCGCCTCGGAGCTCCGCGGGCCGGAAGTCTAAGTCCGGGTGGCAGAAGGCACACTCCCTTGGCAGGCCTCCTTGTCTTCTCGGATGTTGCTGACTGTACCCCGTGGCCCCTGGCTTTTGGCCAAGTCACTCCAAACTCGGCCTCTTCGAGAGGCTGTCTTCCCTGGGTGCGTGTCTGCATCTCTGCCCCCCTTCTCTTACAGAGACCAGTCACTGGCTTCGGGGAACCACTCTTAACCCGGTGTGACTCACAGGAAAGGTTCACTGGCAAATAACATTAGGTTCACAGGTACGGGGGATCAGGCTGGAACCTCATCTTTTGGGGGGTCACCATTCAACCCACAACCATGGACTGGGCCGGCTCGGTGGCCACTCCTCCACTCAGCCTTTGTAGCAAAGAAGGAACACAGTGTGTGCACGACTGAGGGCAGCTGGGTGCCAGGGCTGGACTGCATGCAATTCTCAATGTCAAGAAATACTATTCTTCCGACCTTTTCAGCCCCCAGGAGGAAAATCATTCTCAGCGCCCTGACCGCACAACCCCGGCAGGCCGGACGCGGCCCGCGGCTGCAGGCTGCCCGGCCCCGCCCGAAGACAAAGGGACCAGGCCCGGGGCTCACAGGCACTTGTGTGGCCACGGTGGGCGAATGCGCGGCGGAGCTGGCGTCAAATCCAGACGCCCTGGCGGAGGGCTTCTCCACTCGCAGTTACTGTCCACTGTTCTGTGGAAGGGCCACGTGCGTAGCTGTCTCTTTACGTGCGTATGTTAAAGCATAATTTCCAGAGTCAAATAAAATGTCCAACCTTGAAGAGCACAGCCTGATGAATCACTTGGTCGTGCCCGTGCAACAGCCACGTGGGTGAAGACACAGAGCATCTCCCCTCCCCCAACTCCCCACGAGAGCTCCCTCCTGTCCCTCACGTCATCCCCCTTCTGTGGCCACCCCCACCGCCAGAACCCCCCCAAAGGCGTCAGACAGCCCTCGCCGCCTCCTCACCACGCGTGTCCACGCTTTCATGGGGGGCCGCGCGGCACCTCCGGCCCTGGGCCTGCTGATGGGTGTGGGGCTTGCGTAGAGAGAGGGCAGGCAGGTAAGGGCTGGGGTGAAGAAAGCTGCTGGACCGTCTGTGCGAGGCTTTCTGTGGGTCCGTGCTCTGCTTCTCTCAGGACAGACAGAAGACCTGCTGACCCAGGGGAGCACCAGGCATGGGGACCTGCTGACCCAGGGGAGCACCAGGCATGGGGACCTGCTGACCCAGGGGGAGCACCAGGCATGGGGTGTGTTCAGCTGTACTGGGAAAGGACACACTGTTTTCCAAGCACAACCGTTTCCCGCCATGACCAGCAATGCAGGAAGCTTCCAGCTGGTCCAGACCTGCCTTGATGATCAGTGTTGTCAGTCTTTTTAAAGTTCAGTTATGGGGCGCCTGGGTGGCTCAGTGGGTTAAAGCCGCTGCCTTCGGCTCAGGTCATGATCTCAGGGTCTTGGGATCGAGCCCCGCATCGGGCGCTCTGCAGAGCGGGGAGCCTGCTCCCCCCCCACCCCGCCTGCCTCTCTGCCTACTTGTAATCTCTGTCAAATAAACAAATAAAATCTTTAATAAAAAAAATAACGTTCAGTTATTCTGGTTGGTGCAAGGAGGTATCTCACTATGGTTTTAATCTGCATTTCCCGGATGACTGGCAGTGCTAGATAAATAGACTATTACTATATTCATCTCCAGATTCTCTGTCCACGGGTGGGGGTCAAGGGATGCAGGTTTTCCAACATGATGGCAGGGTTCATCCTGCATGCTAAATACTCCTAAGGCCTAAAGCTGTAAAATGCAACAAGGGACCAGAAGTGGGTTGTAAAGTTTTCAGAAACATTCTTATCATTTTCTTCTATATCGGATGGACTTGGAAGCCCCAACCTGTCTCGTCAAATATGTTCTAGTGAACGCAAGCTAGTACGTGCTGAGGCCAGCTGCATGCCAGGCGCCGCGCGGAGCACACACCAGCTGCCTCCTCTCCATCCGGCCTATCAGCGGAAGGCAAGGGTCCCTCTTCTAAAACCCTCGAGGGGAAATCTGGATTTCCATGGCCAAGGCCCTTTTTGCTGGAATAAGCATGGTCTGCAGAGACGTGAGAATGCCAGGGAGAACGGACTTGCCACCCCCACGCGGTAGCTGGGGTGCTGGAAGCAGGGCCTGAGGCACACATTCTCATCTGGGGGACGGCGGGGAGCCCTGTCGCAGAAGCACTCAGGGAGCTGTGCCGCGCGTGCTGTCCTGCAGACTTATGCAGAGATCTTCTCTAAGTCG
Organism: Taxidea taxus jeffersonii; assembly: GCA_003697995.1. Classification (NCBI taxonomy): domain Eukaryota; kingdom Metazoa; phylum Chordata; class Mammalia; order Carnivora; family Mustelidae; genus Taxidea; species Taxidea taxus. The sequence continues at coordinate 52,053 of ML093185.1, forward strand.
CCGCTGAAAGATCCAAGCGTCACCCGGCCGTGCCCGGAATGCTGCCCCCGGAACACCACCACAAAACCAGACTGTCATCCCAGGGGTGGTCATTCGGCTGTTCACCCGACCCCATCCGCACACTCGAGAGGTGAGCCACGAGGCTCTGGTGACGCAGCTGTGCCAGCGAACTCACAGGAGACTGGCAGCTCCCGTGGGCAGTGGCTCCGGCCCTCCGAGCTGCCAGCCCCCGTGCCACCCTTTGAGTTGGGCCCGGGAGCCCTGCCCTGGCGACAGCTCCCGGCATGGCCGCAGCGGGGACTCAGCTGGGTCACGTCCCTGTGCGCCCTTTCCGCACGGACAACAGGCGGTGGGGGCACCAGTCTGTACACCCCCGAGCCTTAACATACCAAGACACGGACCCTCGCGTGGGAGCTTCCCCTGTCCCTCCTACGCCCCCGGGAATGCCCAGGTTCACCTTGAGTGAGACCCACACTTTCAAGTCTCTCCCACTCCCAGGACTGGAAGGAAGCAGAAAAGAGCCCTTAAACATGGTGCTGAAAGCAGCACGCAGACTGCACTGGTTCTCGCCTCCGAACGCCGCTGGTGGCCAGGGCGGATGAGCCCTTCTCCCCAAGGTGAACACGCCCAGGACGCCGGGTTCGCGCTCTGTTAACTGCCTACTCCATGGTGCCCCCCGGGCCCATCGGACTCAGATGTTCTCAGCCAGGGAAACCGAACTGTTGTGTCCCTGTGCTTTTTACTTCTGGTCTGAAGACCGATGAGTACCCACTTAGTTCTGAAAACGTGGCGGAACAGGACTTGGGAGTGAGAGAATGAGCAACATGGCGGTAGCAGCACTTAACTTGTCCATGGATAACGCCAAGCAGGAGTTGTTTTGAGAAACCACAGTTCCCTTAGAGTCAAGAATGGCTAACACTATAACCTGCAGCACTTAGGAATCCCGTTACTTCCAAATGAGTGATGGCCTCAAAGCCAAGGAGAAGGTTCTGTGCCAGCTGCCATGATTGATTCCAGGTGTTGAAGAAAAGCCTCATCTGGACAGCGGACTTAAAGTAAACTGGGAGTGTAAATCACGGGACGTTCGATACGTAAGGTCATTGTTTGCCACTTCTGCATCAGTAACAATAAACCAGGGAAATTCGTTAAATAGATCAGAGCTACCTGAATTTTAAACAGAAATCCCACTGTGACTCATAAAATGTAAATGCCTAGGTGCAATTTTTTACATAAGGCAGGTTTAAACCTTTAGAGCATTTAATATACAAGCACTAATAAATGATAGCACTAAGAACTATGATTGCATCAGCTAAATGGATTATAAATTAAATTTCCATAATGTATGCAACTTAGATACAAATGTAAGCATAAATCAAGGTATTTTCTAAACACAGGTTAATTATACAATTTCAAAACTGCCTATTTTTTATGCAAAATAATCCACTTAGCATTTTTCACCCTGGCCTTGGTTCTCAGCCGGCTGAACCACAGCTGTTCCAGAAGCACATCAATCACGGCTTGTCACGGAAAGAATCGCAATAGGTATATGGAAAAAACCTGTAACGTATTTTTCAACTGTCTGTCTTTTATGAGTGTTTATAGCTAGAAATTGTGCCAAAATGATTTGAAATAAAAAGGATTAATTACAGTAGAAGCCTTTTAATATAAGTGAGTGCAGTCGCAATGTGGTTAATGCAAGCCGTGGCACTGCCGGGAGCGTGAGTGCGAGCTGTGCGGGAGGCCACTTCTGTTTGCTGCCAAAGAACTTCAGTAATTTACTACATTAAGAATCAATAAAAAAATAATGCTTTTCAAATGTATCTCTATCAATCTTTAGGTAGTTCTAAAGCGAACATTTATAACTTAATCTAAAAATTATATCAGAGTTGTCTTGTGTTAAAGCCACCCTAATTGAGCAAAAAGATAATAATTTTAATTATTTCAGATCATGCTAACCTTGGAGTTTAAAAAAATAAAAAAAGAAATAGTGATACGCTATGTAACACTTGTTCTTTGACATGAACAATCGTGAGCAGGAAACACGGTCTCTGCGTGGGACTGCTTTGGTTTTCAGGACCAGAAGCTCCCACAGGGGAAGAAAATACCCCTCATCCTTAACGCCCAAGTCTACGTACAACACGCGATCCCCCACCATTCGAGAGACATCTATTAAGTGCCAACTATGGGCCAGGGACTACTTTCCAGCTTTGGATTCCACAACCGTGAATTTGTTTGCAGAAACCCATTTCTTCTCTTCTGAGACACTTCAGGTTATGCAGAGCCATGTATGTGTCACGGTTCATTTCACAGCCCTGGGTCTTCACAATCCTACCCCAGAGGTCTCCCCACACTGCTCACAGCTCTTGTCAGCACAGCTCTCGCCAGCAGCACGGTGGCGCTGCCCAGTGTTCAGATCTGCTATGGGGCCATGTCCTGTTATCCCCATGCCTCTCCTGCACGCTGTCACCACCCAAGACGGCGAGCCAGCCCCTCCAGCTCCACACTCCCTTACACTCTTGGGCACCCTACAGTACTTCTAGAAATAGTGACTCTGGGACGCCTGGGTGGGTCAGTGAAGTGTTCATCTGCCGTCAGCTCAGGTCATGGTCCCGGGGTCCTGCGATGGAGCCCCGACTTGGGTTTCTTGCTTAGTGGGGAAGCTGCTTCTCCCTCCACCTGCTGCTCCCTGGGCTTGGTTTTTTTTTTTTTAAACATTTTATTTATTTATTTGACAAACAGGGATCACAAGTAGGCAGAGAGGCAGGCAGAGAGAGAGGAGGAAGCAGGCTCCCCGCTGAGCAGAGAGCCCGATGTGGGGCTCGATCCCAGGGCCCTGAGATCTTGACTTGAGCCGAAGGCAGAGGCTTAACCTACTGAGCCACCCAGGAGCCCCTCTCCAGGCTTGTCTTGCCCTCCTTCTCCCTAATAGATAGAAAAATGAATGAAATCTTAAAAAACAGAAAACAAAACAAAAAACCAACCCAGAACAAAAAACCCCAAAACAGTGACTGTCCATTCACGATTCAGCAAATGTCGGAGCAAGGTCCAGTGGCTCTGGTGTTCAGAGAAAAGGCATCACTGAAACCCTGAGGTTCAAGGCAAGGTGTTGGCACAGCCCTCCTCCTCCTTGCAGAGGCTCCCAAGTGGCCTTGCGCAGAGCACCTGGGCCCTGCCCGTGTCCCGAGAGCCCTTCTCTGAGACTGGCCCTCCTGCACCTCCCGTCACACCAGCAGCACAGGGCACTGAGCGGGGGCTCCTCGGGCCACACCAGCCACGTGGGCCGGAAGAAAAGCCTTCCCCAAGGACAGGTCTTCTCTTGTTCGGGCCAACTGCTAGTCTGCAGTTGATGCTTTGGCAGCTTTAAGAAATCGTTCTCTTGGGGCGCCTGGGTGGCTCAGTGGGTTGAAGCCTCTGCCTTCGGCTCAGGTCATGATCTCAGGGTCCTGGGATTGAGCCCCGCATTGGGCTCTCTGCTCAGCGGGAGCCTGCTTCCCCCTCTCTCTACCTGCCTCTCTGCCTACTTGTGATCTGTCAAATAAATTAAAAAAAAAAAAAAAAAAGAAATCGTTCTCTTTCCGAAAACCCGCAGGGGGTCCTGGTGGGTGGGGCGTGAAGGTCCACTTCTCAGATCCTATTTTCCTCGCTGGACGCAGAGATGAAGCCCCGCTGTGGGGTGAGCTGGCTGAGCTGGGCACCGAGGCTTCCCTGCCGCGTGTGTCTCACCGCGCACTCCCGGCTCCACCCGCTCTGCCCACAGAGGCGTTTCTGGAAGATCAGAAACCAAAAGGTGACTACCTGGGAGCTGTAGGACAGTCGTTACGTCCCTGCCTCTGAAAGATTTATCAGGAGGTTAAAGGACCCCACATGGCAGAACCATCTTCACTAGTGAAAAGGAAACATTTTTTAGTTCTGAAGATTTTTTTGCCGCACAGGATAATAAAATATAGACTGAAATCTGCCACACTCCCTCCCTTGAATTCGAGGATACGGACGTCCCTCCAGGGTAAGTGACTTCGCTGTGGCCGAGTACTGAGAACTTCTAGGCGCTGGGACACAGGACGGCTACAGCTCCGTCCCGCTGAAACCACCCCCGGAGCTCGCCCCACAGACTTCTCCTTCCGCTAACTCCTCTGATACTTTCTGGCTCGAGCAAAATCACGGCATCACACTGTTGTTTTGGTAACAGCTCTACCGAGACAGGACTCACACACCGGACAATCCGCTCACTTAAAGTGAACAAGCCAACGGCTCTCACTCTTACACAACCATCAGCACAATTAACTTCTGGACATTTCCATCGCCGGTAAAAGAAACCCTTCACTCCATCGTGGTCCTCATTTCTCGCACACTCCCAGCCTGCGACGATCATGATCGACTTCCTCACTCCACGGATCTCCCTCTCTGGACATTCCAGATGGACGACCCCCTAACGGCGGTCTTCTGTGATTCGCTCTCTTCACGGAGCCCGTTTCGCTCCGCGGTGTCCCAGCGGCTGTCAGGACTCCCTCCTTCCCGCGGCCAAATCATCGCCAGTGGTGTGGATGCACCGAGTCTGCTCTCCTTCGTCAGATGACGGACATCTGACCCATTTCTCCTTGTGGGCTGTTACAGAGAAAGCCACAGTGAGCACTTTCTGCCCGAACACAGGCTGGCTGGGTCAGAAGGCAGGTCTGTGTAACCTGGACCCACCGGCCCGTGCCCCGAGGGGCCGCTCTGACACGTGTGCGCTGCTTCCCCATGTCCTGGCCGGCACTGGGTGCCTCTTTCCATCCTCGTGGGTGTGAGGTGGCCTTGCACTGCGGTTTAGGTGTGCATTTTCCTGATGACTAGTGATGGCGAGCATGTTTTCATGTGTTTATTGCTCACTCGTTTACCTTCTTTGGAGAAATATCCATTCAGGTCCTTGCCCATTCTAAAATTAGATTCTTTGTGTTATGGAGAACTTTCTATATCTTAGTACAAGTCTCTTATCAGATACGAATGCGAATATTTTCTCCTTTCAGTGGGTTGTCCTTTCAGTTTCTGGATGGTGTTCTTTAGAACAAAGAATTTCTGATGAAGCCCAACCTATTTTTTTCTTTCTGAGTTCTTGGTTTCGTTTCTAAGAAAAAGGATTACTCCCGACAATACTGCAATGTTTAGCACTGTTTGCAGGGTGGGCTGTGCTAGGCTTCTTTTTTTTCCTGAAGATTTGTTGGGGCGCCTGGGTGGCTTAGTAGGTTAGGCATCTGCTTTTGGCTCAGGTCATGATCCCAGGGTCCTGGGATCAAGCTCCACATCGAAGCAGTGGGAAGTCTGCTTCTCCCTCTCCCTCCTCTGCTGCTCCCCCCACCTATATTCTCTCTCTGTCAAATAAATAAATAAAATCTTAATAAATAAATAAAAGTCTGTTTATTTACTTGAGAGAGAGAGAGCACGCATGCAGGGGAGAGGCCAAGGGAGAAAAGTGGACTCACACCTGCCTCCCCCCGTCCCTGGCTTTGACTCTCCTGCTGCTGGACCTCCTGCATTCCTCCCACGGCTGCCAACTCCCTGCCCTTGATCCTAACTCAGGGCCATCTCCTGCACACTCTGACCCTGACCCGGTGCCGTCTCCCATCCACTCTCCTGTGCCTTTCTGTCTCTCTGCCCCCTGCCGTCCTCTGTCCCGCCCAGGCTCCCAGTCTTCAGGCCCGTCCTGAGTGCCCCTCCCCGATCTGGTCTCAAACACCCCACACCTGGACTCCATCCTGCCCAGTGCACACGACCCCCACCGCCAAGCACAATACCACACCTCGTCTTGCCACCTTGTTTCCCTGCCCTCAGGTCCTCACGGAGAGCCTCCTCTGCACAGCCCAGACTTAAAGGTTCATGGCCATAATCGCATCTTGTGCCCAGCTCGCCCGGCCAACACCGCCCACCCAGGCTTCAACCGGCAGTCCTCAGACTCTGCGGGGATCACACGCCAGCTGCTGGGCCCAGCAGGCCGGGGGCAGAGCTCACGAAAAGGCTTGACCGACAAGCCCATGCAGGACCCCTCTCTGGGAGCCACCCTTCGAGACCCCTGCCACCGCCTCATCTCACCATCAGCCCCACCTTCACCGGACCGAGGGCCTCAAGGGAGCAGATGCGCTCAGGACTGCCCATGGGCTCCCCGCTCCCACACCCGCGCCCCACACTCTGGCCCCGCTTCCGCACCAACAGCCAGAGCGCCGGAGCCTGCCCGGCGGCCCCGCTAGGGCGCTCCCCCGCACGGCCACCCGCATGGCCACCCGCATGGCTGCGGTGCGCCGACACTCGGCCTGCTCTGCGCAGGGCACGGCTAAGCCCCGTGCGGCCCCCGCTGCAGCCGCTGCGAGACTCTCTCCGCAGACACGCTCCTGGCCGCCCGTCCAGGGCTGGCCTCGCCGCTGTGCCGCACGGAGTCTGCTGCAGGCCAGCGCCATCGGGCACTCGGTCCCGACAGAGCAGCTCAGCAGCCCCCCCACCCCCAGAGCACCTGACGCCCAGCAACAGAGCAGATTCACCGGCGTCGGCCCCGCGGAGACGGGCCGCTACTGCACGCGCCCCCGCCGGCCTCCCAGCCCGCCCGGAACAGCTGCGGCTCGGGCGCCCGGAGGTCAGCCGCCCCCCACCCCGTCCATCCACGGCCGCACGTCTGGGGGCATCGGGGCCGTCTGGGCCCACGTCGTGCAGCGTGGCCGGAGCCTCTCACACGACCAGTGACACACGTGTCTCTCTGCTGGGAGCGGCTCCAGAGCCGGGCTCGCCCGAAACAAGGCACTTCGGGGAGACACGGCCTCGGAAACACCACACTCGCCGAGTCTCCCCGTGTGTCCCCCCCTTGGGCGGCGACTCCTCCTGCAGCCTCTGAACTCTCCGCCCGGCACCCAGCTCTGTGCTTCCTGCCTCCGGCTACTGCCCTGCCCTGAGCTGCACTGCCTGGTCTCACCACCCCAAGCCCGCCTGAGCACCCGCCCCTCCGCTCGGACCGCACCCCTCAACGGCACACTCCGCTGGCCTCTCAGGGCCTCAGGAGAAACAGGCACCTCCTCACCCCTTCCCAAGTTCCCTACGAGGCCGACGACCCCGACGCCTCCATCCTCTGGTTGCGCGTAGCCCTGTTGCCCCTCCCCCTCACAGCCCCACATCTGGATTTTTAGCAAACCCCCTTGGGTCTTCTCTCCACCACCTGTCCCAGGACGAAGATGCTCGTGACCACTCAACCTGGGGGCCGGGGGTACCTCACACTGGTCTCTCCATGTGACTTCCTGCTGCTGTCGAAGCTATTCGTCACAGCGGAGGCAAGGGGACCCGCTGAACCGAGTTCACACCCCATCACGGCTCCGCTGCTGAAACCAGGAACCCCGTGGGCACAGTCTCATCGAGAGCTTCAGCTCAAAGACCGCTTGCTGCCTCCCAGACGAAGCTGATCGCAACCACAGAAATAAGGTAACACCGTCCGTCTTTACTTGGTCTGCTTTTCATAAAATTAAATTTACTAATTCTAAATTAGTATTTTAAAAAAAGATTTTATTTATTTTAGAGAGAGAAAAACCTAAGCAGGGCAGAGGGAGAGGGACGAGCAGGCTCCCTGATGAGCACGGGGCCCGCGGCAGGCTTGCTCTCAGCACCGAGACCACGGCCGAGCTGAAGTCAGGAGTCGGGTGCCGAACTGGCTGTGCCCCCGGCACCCCCTCCCCAAATTAGTACTTAAATGTTCAGAGGGAACGTGCTTGCTTCAGCAGCACATATACTAAATGTTCTGAGGGGCTGATGCGGGCTTTATGTTATTTTTGGACATTTACTGTTCTTACTACACAAATGAAGAGCAGAGATGAGCAGCAGATTTTAAAGCAGGACCAGCAAGTCTGTGTTTCTCATTTTCTTTCTTTCTTTTTTTTTTTTAAAGATTTTATTTATATGACAGACAGAGATCACAAGGAGGCGGAGAGGCAGGCAGAGAGAGGGGGAAGCAGGCTCCCTGCTAAGCAGAGAGCCCGATGCGGGACTCGATCCCAGGGCCCTGAGACCATGACCCAAGTCAAAGGCAGATGCCCAACAACTGAGCCACCCAGGCACCCCGTGTTTCTAATTTTCGCGGTGATGATTTAACTTGGCTTAGAGAAATGAAAATGGCCTCAATATAATGATACTGATCTGTGCTTAATTAGCTTCAAATTTATGAGAAGGGACAGCTTAATAGTGAGCACTATTTATTCAGGAGCAGAAAGAATTTTGGTAAGTATCTCAGAGGGACTAAAGCTACAGCAATACTTTTAGGTCGTGGAAGCAACTGAATTCTGGAATATACGTGTGATTTTTACCATACAATCTAACTTATTTATTTTTATTTCTCATTCGATTTTGAAGAAATAAAATGAACACAGACAGAATGCCATGGCCCTGACGGACACAAGGAACAGTCTGCAGAGAAGGGGCCCTTCGTTGTTGAAGGGACAGGAGTCCAGTAAAGGGACCACTTGTAAGCTATGATGGTGTTTGATTTTTCTGCTTCCAAAAAAAGTTGAAGGTCAACAAGAGCAAACTCATAATGAACCATCCACTGTGGGTAACTGGGAGATCCAGAGAAAGATTGCTTGTGAAATTTGCTGACATCAAAGTAAAAAAAGTCTTAACATTGATTGGAAGGCTTGGGCTAAGCACAGAATGATCAACTATTTGCTGAATATTATGTTTAAAAAATCTAGGGGAAAAGATATATTAACTTTAGAGACAAGAGCACTTAGTCCGATGACAATCAGATGAAGAAGCTCAATTACACTGACCCTTAATGAGTCTGAGAGTTCAAAACAAGATATTATAAAAGAGAAGCTTTGCCATTTAAGACCAAGGGAACTTAAATCACCAGTACTCACTTCAATCTACACTTTTAAAGGCTCAGCAAATTCAATGAGCATTTTACAAAAGGACTCCAGTGATATATAAGAATAAATTTTCCCAGGTCTCAAAATGCCAGGATAAACGGTAAACTGTTAACAGTCTCTGCTACTTTAAGTGTGTATTCTACTGAAACACGAAATTATAAACCACACGGAAGTTTCAGGGTCTGCTAATTAAAAATTGGAAATACATGACCAAGATATTATCAAATAATCTGATTTACAGGCATCCTGCTCCAATTAAATCAATATTCTGAAGCAAGGGGGGGGAAGCCATTTTCAAATAGAATTCAAATATGATAAAGGAGTTCCTTCAATAAATTCCTGAACTTAATTGGCTTAAATGGACCTAGGTGCTTCTATCTGTAAAAAAAAGTTCAAGATGACATTACCACATCCTTGAGCTGTTTATTTATTCCCTGTCGGAAGCCTGATTTACAGGCGATAAAACGCAATCACGACCCACACCAGAAGCAGGAATCATCTGCTAATGGAACTTCTAATTGAGAAGTGACCAGTGACATGAGGTAATTCTTTCCATGTAGGATTGCTCTTCCAGACCTCTTTGCACTTTATCACAGTAAACAATCACTAACATATGCATTAAAGAAAATTTAAATACATTATGACCCAATAAATATCATAATCAATCAATACACAATTTTCTTCCCCTAAGGATTTAACGTGCAGACACCATACTATTAGGGCTCTACCATTACGCTCACTTAGATAGGGACAATTTTTAACATGCTGGTACAAAGTTTAACCATTTGTAATCAGGTGATTATCAGATGTTTTAGGAACTAGTATTCCCTTAGAAATTTCAAGAAAACTATCTAAGTAAAATCTTAAATACGTGAGACTAAATTGTCTACCATCCTCATAGAACTAGAGTTTCGTTACTGGTTCTGCTTAACCTTCACAGTTTTAAAGACCTTTACTGATACGATTTACACCAACTTCATTTCAGGTGTAGATCCCTAATTCTCCCTGTGAACCTGGTACACACCACGGAGGAGAGGAGTAAGAGCGCTCTGCTGTCGGCTCTGGACCTCCAGGGCCCCTCGACGACACTGCTTCCTCACAGCGTCTGCACCTGGGACAGCGTGTCCATAAACAGGGAAAAATGAGTTTATCCTCGCCAGACTTACAGAACTAATGGCCAGAAAACTTCAGCAAACCAGGACCATCTAATTATCTTGTCTCTGTGTTAATCAAGATTGGATAGTATGTACATTCAGAAAATAAAATAAAAGCGAATTTTAGTAAGATTTAACTCATGCAAATAAAATCACATCCCCTGGTGTCTGCAACCACACTGTGGGAACCACTGAATTCAGGGGGTACTTCAGGGGCACCCGGCCAGCTCAGTCAGTGCAGCATGCCACCATTCATCGCGGGGTCATGAGTTCAAGCCCCATGTTGGGGGGGGGGGGCAGAGATTAATTAATTAAATAAATAATAAATACTTAGAAGATTTAGGGAGTATCTCAGATTAGTCTAGCAAAATAAAGGCTCACCATTATTACTGCAAAATTTAATTTCATTACTATTAATTTAGGAGATTCTCAGGCTCACCTTAATAGAAAGACCTACTTCATCATTTCAAAGATTTTCATGAAATGGGTTATAAAACATTATCGTCCGGAGGGAGCTGAAGCTGGGTCACAGGGACCACTGCCAGGGAGAGACGGTATCTCACAGAGAATGGACACCAAAGCCAGCACATGGCTTCAAGTGGGAGAGGCAGGTTATATCTTCAAATGAATTAAAGTAGAAAATGGTCTGTTTGACAGTTACCTTAAAGAATTTAACAGCAGACCAATGTCTGAAATTTATCTCTGATGATAAGGAGAGACTGAAGAAACATATGTACATAATGGTGAGGTTAAGTTAGAGCCCATGTCTAAACTTGACAACACTGAGAACCTATATTATTAAAGTAGCAACATTTGGAATCAGAACAAATGAACAGTGACTGGGCCGCTAACCGCTGACCTCAGACATAAAAAGAAAGGGTACGGTTTTTCTACTGAGGACCTCCGGGGTCCCTTCCACCGCCCCCTGAGCTCCATTACCATCCGTCATTAACGAACACACGCACAGCACTGACAACACAGGTGTGGTAATCACCAGTGCCATACCGGCACATGGCTGGAGAGATCACTGAAACAGAACCGGAAGTTCAGGATAAACCCTTACATTCATCAAGGGAACCGGGTCGGTCTTCCCCAACCAATGGTGCTGGGATGACTGGAGAGCCACACGCGCAGGACCAAGTGGGACCCCTACCTCACACCATCTACAAAAATTAATGTAAAATTATATGTAACTGGAAGGAAAGGAACTTATCTGGCCCCTGAAAACTGAAAAGTAAAATCCTAAATCATACCATAAAAAAAGTCAAAATGGATTAAAGACCTAAATATAAGAACTAAAAGTACAAGACTCAGAACGACACACACAGGTGTAATTCTAGGACCCTGGGTTAAATCGTGCGACCGGGGTTTCTTAGATAAGCCTGCAAAAGCTCAGGCAACAGAAGAAAAATAAATGCATTAAGACGTCATTAAAATTAAACACGCTGGAGCTCAAAGGCCGCCATCAAGAAAGTGAGAGACACCCCACAGAACGGGAGAAAATACTTGCAAACCATCATGAGGATGAGAAGGGACTTGAAACGAGGATATGTAAAAAGGCTTAACAGAACACAAACAGCTGAAGACACGGACGACGGACTCAAGGGGACCTTTCTCCACAGAAAGATGCCCAACACCGCAAGTCCTCTGGGAGCTCAAAAGAACAATGAGATACAATTTCACACCCACGAGGATGGTTCTGATAAAAACACAAAAATAGGGGCGCCTGGGTGGCTCAGTGGGTTAAAGCCTCTGCCTTCGGCTCAGGTCGTGATCTCAGGGTCCTGGGATCGAGCCCCACATCGGGCTCTCTGCTCAGCGGGGCGCCTGCTTCCTCCTCTCTCTCTGCCTGCCTCTCTGCCTACTTGTGATTTCTATCTGTTAAATAAATAAATAAAAATTTAAAAACACACACACAAAAATAAACAAATCAAGTAAGTAAAATGAAGAGATTAAACGGACAATGCTAAGTGTTGCCATGGTGTGGAGGAACCAGAGCCCGCACACACTGCTGGTGCCCAGAGCAGGCTGCGGGCACGGCAGAACCACCGAGAGTCAGCACTCCCGGTCCTCGGCACGGATTTCTCTTGGCTGAGAGAAATGTACACATCTGTGCACACAAACACCCTACAGATGGTCCCGGCTTGATGGTTTCTCTACGGACTTTTCAACCTTACGATGGTGCGAAAGCAACACTCCGAGTTCAGGACGTAGACCTTGCTGGGCTCGCGATTCGCGGTCCGACCCTCCCCCGTGATGCCGGGCGGTGGCCGCAGCTCCCAGCCGCCGGGCGATCACCAGGGCCAACAGCCGGCAGGGCGACAACTGTGTGCGCCCCCACCGCCCTCCATCCGTCACTTTCAGGACAGCGTTCCGTGCGGTCCAGAGGTGACTCGACACTGTCCGGTCACACAGGCTTCGTGTTTCCTGACTGCGCACCTGCGGGCTCGCGGGAGCGCTGGCTACGGGGGCTGTGGGAAATGCATTCTCAACATCTGATATCCTCAATTTCTGATGGGTTCTTATCGGCATGTCACCTCATCCTAAGTCCGGGGGGACCGGTGCACAAATGCTCACAGCAGCATTATTCCTAACAGCGGAGAGGTGGGAACACCCAATGTCCCCTGCCGAATGGACACGTAAACCACATGTCTTCCACCGACACAGCGGAGCACCAGTCAGCTCTAAGGAAGAAGTTCTGACACGCTGACACGGGCTACGGCATCGGGAACAAAGAAACCAGTCCCCAAAGGCCGTGTGTTACAGGAGTCCACGTCTATGAAACGTCCAGAGAGGACAGATGCAGACAGCACGGGAGTGGGAACCAGGGCTGGTGGGCGTAGCCTGGAGCGGGGCTACTTGGGCACGAGAGCACGCCTGTTCACAACAAGGCCACTGTTCTCAAAGTACACAGGGGCGACGACTGCACACCTCCCTGAACCTGTCAAAAACCATGGAACGGTACACTCTAAAAGGCTGAAGTTCTACATCGAAAACTAATGACGCACCATATGGTGACAAACATAACATTTAAAAAAAGGGCTGAATTTTATGGAATATGAATTATTTATTTCAAAAAAGCTGTGATGTATCTATCAGTATATTCATTTATTTTTTTTAAAAAGTCACAAGAGCATAATCTGTTTTGCAGGTACTGATTTTTTTTTTTAAAGATTTTATTTATTTATTTGACAGAGAGAGATCACAAGTAGGCATAGAGGGAGGCAGAGAGAGAGGAGGAAGCAGGC